>CM029664.1:20821731-20895916 GCA_017311315.1 Dendrocalamus latiflorus | reverse complement strand
CATATAGAATTTTGAATGGCAATTTGTAAAAAAAAAAAGCAAATGACAACTTGATTAACAAAATGATAGCTTATGGTACAACTGATGGTAATTTTAAAACCTTTTTACATTCACTAATGGTAAATTATTGAACCTAAGTTGGTAATTTGTTAAATATGCGAATGGTAACTTAGAGTGCAACTCGTGGTAATTTTTTTGAATAATTTACTGGTGGTAATTCGTTAAAAATGCTCGATTCACTACAAATAGTAACCATGGTGATTTTTGAATTTAGATTGATAATTTGTTAAATTATAGGTGGTAACATATATAACTCTAGCATGGTAATTTATTTAAAACGTACATGATAAGTTTGCCGTTAGTTTACTCGACTACAACTAACGGTGAATTTTAATTCTCTTACAAAAAAAGTATAGGATGGTGATTTTGTTAAGAACAGAGATGATTATCCGATTGCAGCTGATGGTGAATTTTGAAATCTTTTGCATACAAATGAAGATTGGATGCCAATTTTGAAAGGTAGGATGGTAATTTTCTAGTAGTACAAATGATAACTTAAGTTAAAATTCATGGCAAAATTTGTAATCTCTTTTTAAAAATGATGCTAGGATGGTGATTTGCTAAGAGCATAGATGACGACTTAAATTGTAACTGATGGTCAATTTTGAAATATCTTAAAATATGAAGGTAGAATGGTAGGTTACTAATACAAGTACGGATGATAACTTAGGTTGCACTTGATTTTTTCTCTTTTTTCTGAGAGGAAGATGCAATTGATTAGGCACTAGTACCAGTGCTAGACCTATACTAGACCTCACCAGCAGGCCTAGGAATTAGCCTGCATGGCCAGGAGCTGGGCCGCCATCTCCACCCACGCATAGGACATGTGAATAGGGAAATTGAGCCCACAACTAAAGGCTAAGTGGTGTACTCGAGTACTCGACAATCAAGTCAACTAGAGTTGGCACCATGCGCAGCCATGGGTGGGTGACTGGCTGCATTGGGGCTTTTGTAGATTTGCAAATCTACAATTTTTCCGGCTGCATTTAAGCCATTAGATATCAAACAACTCAGTCCTTGACATGTAACAACAAGTACTAAAAAGAAATAAAAATTACAACCGAGCCCTTTGGCAACTCACATTGACGCCATTGATGCTCCTCACCTTGAAGGTTTTATTGATCATATACCCTCCATTTAGATGGAAATTGAGGATTTACCCTCCTAACCCACGTGTCAGTGACTTATGATGGACCCCACGTGTCATTGAGATGTGAAGGGTAAATCCTCAATTTCCCAACTAAAGGGAGGGTATATGATCCAATCTCCCCACCCTTGAATGCTCGTATTTGGCCCCGGCTCCGCCACCCTGTTGTGTGTTTGCCGACGATGTCAAGCAGCGGGGAGTTGAGGGGCCTCCATTGGTCGGAGGTTGAAGGAGATACCCAATGATCTGTGTCGGCGAAGGACGCCGACAATGTACTTGGTGAATCTCCGGTTGGCCACCGAGAGCTAATGATTTTTGGATCCTCAATCCCGGCAGCTGGAACTCCATGAAGGAGTAGCGCGGTGGGGGGGGGGGGCGCAGATTGATAGAGAAGGGGATGGGATACATAGTGGCTATAGGAGGCAGCGCGCTGGCCAAAAAGGCGATAGATGCCACATCCACGATGGGTATGTTTATTGTAAAGGGGAACTCACTGATTCTTAACTATGTCGACTATGAACAGAACCGCCGGCAAGATATTGACGGGGACAGTACCATAGCAAAGCCCCGAGAAGGACAAGCTGCAGCTGAGGGCGACACCAAATTGGGTAGGTAGAGCCTCCAAAGAAGGAGCTTAGGCAGTATATCCGATGGGATCAAGCAACTCCGTTGAAGGAAAATAGCTCGCCGCCCTCTTTCCTCTTGTGTGCACCAAGAGGAGACGAGAAAAGTGGCTTCAGGTCACGATCCAAGAGCGCCAGAGGAAGAAGGCACAGGCAAACAGGCTTCCCGAGAGGAGCTATCTTGGACCACAACTCTTGAAGATGGCGGAGGCAAAGCTTCCCGGAGTAATGCCCAGAAGGAAGAGTTGCTCATTGCCGGCAAGGCGTAGGGGAAGAGATAGGGGGGCATAGATCTGGGAGAGGAAAGCGAGGAAGAGCTAGGCATTTTGGGGGTAACTCTCAGGGAACGAGTTCCTCTGATGTAACGTCAGAGTGACGTTGGATCACTGCGCGTGGCCTCCGCGTCGCGTGGGGCCCACGCGTCAGTGACCCGGCGTAACGTCAGAGGATCTCAATTCAACTCTCAGTGGAGAACAAGAGAAGGTCCTGTGTATGCTTTAGCATAGTCAGTGAGCTAAATTGTTGTCGCGCTGCGATGAGTCCTGATTGGCATTTGACTTCTAGTACAATGTTAACGACTTGGTTTTTTGATTTTTTGTTTCCGAAATCCAGCCCGTCCAGGGGAGCTTATGGCTTTTTGGAAGTAAAAGCTGGTTTTAAGCCCTCCAACCTCAAGCGTTTGGTACAAAGCTAGCTTAGGTGCCGCTTGGTTAGGCTGAAAGAAGCTGGCTTATGGTTGAAATTACACTGTAGCTGATAGTGGTTTATTTGACGTAACTAAGTTTAAAAAAAATTAAAAATAGAAAAAACAGATTAACCCAACATGGACAATATAAATGAATACGGGAAAAAGTAGAGAAAAAAGCAAAAAAATAAGAAAAAATAAAATTTATAAAATAGTAAAAAATAAACCAAAAATCAAAAACTTTGGAAGCAAAGCTGGTTTTAAGCCCTCCAACCTGAAGCTCCTGGTACAAAGCTAGCTTATTCTAGTTTCTGTTCGGAGAGCCTGCAAGCTTAAGTTGGAGCTTGCTTTCATCAGCAATGATTATCAGTAACGACTACTTGACGACAATGATGGTGCTTTTGAAATGTGCATCCTAAACAAATGGTCCTATTTTTTTGAGTTGTGATTGATGAGTTTTAGTTGCTGTTGATGATTTTTATTTATATTTTTCAATATGACAGTGAACAGCGCATACAGTTTTAAGCTTGAGAAATCATTTGAAGAATTCATTCCAACAAGCTATCCTATTTCGATGTTTAGTTTTTTTTGACTTCCGGATAAGTCAAAAATCAAAAGCAGAAAAAAAGCACTAGGCTAAATTGTCCTTTCGTAGTATGTTAACATTTTTTTTTCAAGATAACACAATCAGTGCTGACATATCTTTTCCATAGCGGACTTTTTCACATACTCCCTTCATTCTTTGTACTTACATTTTTTTACTTTTCACTATCTTAAAAATACGATTTGACCATTATTTTTATAACTATACATTAATATGTACTAATAAAATTATAATATTAAGAAAGTAATTTTATGACAAATCTAATGATATATATTTTATATAGTCAATATAGATAATTTTAAATCTATTGACGGTCAAAACATTTAATTGTATGGATTCTAGGATGACGAGCAAAAAACAACAGAGAGAGTAATATGTTGTGGTGCCGCATAGCAGGGGCGGATCTAGCGGTGGGGCGCGGGGGGGGGGGGGGGCTCGAGCTCCCCCTACCGCTACCAGACCCTTGGAGCCCCCTTGAGCCCCCCCTAAATTTTTAGCCATGGATGTATAATGTAGAAGGGGCTGAGGTCGAGCTGAAGGTACTTCAGCCCCTTCAAAAATTTTTCCTGGATCCGCCACTGCCGCATAGCACAATCTACTAACCTAACCTACATCTATTTATAATCTATTCTTTTTTAGACCAAGAAGATATAGTGCTTCCAGTTATGCAGAAGCCAGTCTGTTCTTACATGAGAAGTAATCCATAACAAGTCATCAGACATCTCGCATGGGATGCAATGTTCCACATAGCCTACAAATGAGAGTCGTCACAGTGAGAACTGAGAACAAGTCATGCTAGACAGATGATAAACCAACCTATCAAGACCAAAAAAAAAACAAAAAACAAAAAACAAACATTTCCAAATCGAGCAATCAATCTGGATCGATATGTTATTGTGAGCATTACTTATTTTGTGAAGTGACTTAACGAACCACAATTAATCCTGCATTACTATTTCATTTGATCCAAATTGATATTTGAACATGTGAATTCCGTACCAGCAATCTGAAAGCAACCAACATGTCTTGAATAACTCTGATCTTGACTTGCAATCAAGAAATGAAGAGACCTAACGAATGTTTTCCCTTATACCACGTATGCAATTTTTTTTGAGAGAAACCGCGCATGCAAAATTAATTGACCATAGTTGTACAAAGGATTTCATTCACAAGATAGAAGCATAGTACGGATAAAGATTAAAGTGTTACTTACAACTTTTAGACAATTAACAGGCGATTAATTTTGTTCACTATGTTTTCTTTTTTTTCCTTAGCGCCGCAGATACGCCACTTTGGCGACAACATTTTCAGAGGGGTATGGCATCAGTGCTACTGCTCGGCATTGCAATCATGCTGCACCTAGCATCCATATCAGCACAGCCTGCACCCGGATGCCAGACATACTGTGGCGATGTCAAAGTCCCTTATCCATTTGGCATTGGTACAGGCTGTGCTATTGAAGGCTTTGAGATCAACTGCAAACAAGACTGCTGATGGAATTGATAAGCCGTTCATTGCTGGTAACGTGGAGGTTCTAGAGATCTTATTGCCTCAAGGTCAAACTCGGGCATTAAACTCCATCTCGACGTATTGCTACGATCGTAACACAAGTTCAATGAAAGACAACCTGTGGTGGCTTGACTTCTCATCATGGCCGTATCGGTTCTCCGATGTGAAGAACAAGTTCGTAGTCGTTGGCTGCAACACACTTGCATACATTTACAACAGCATGAACACGACAGAGTATACGACAGCGTGTGCATCAGTGTGTGGGAGCCCCGAAGCCCTGACAAATGGCTCATGCTTTGGTGTAGGCTGCTGCCAAAATGCCATACCCAAGGGCTTAACCCGCTATGATGTCTATTTCTACACTGTATATAATGATTCAGATAGTTGGCAATTCAATCCATGTAGCTACGCGGCGCTGGTGGAGACAGAGACGTTTAGTTTCAGCAGTGAGTACATAACCACTTTGAGGTTCAACAGTACCTACAAGGGGCAGCAGCCGCTGGTGCTGGACTGGGCAATTGGAGATGTAACATGCGAGGTGGCCAGGAAACATGACTTCTTATGCATGCCCGTAGCGGAAACAGCGTGTGCGTGAATTCAACTAACGGCCCAGGGTATCTATGCAACTGCTCCAAGGGGTATGAAGGGAACCCTTACCTATCTGATGGATGCTCAGGCAAGTTCATCTCTTGTTCTGCATGCATCTTTAGTTCATACAAAGTCGTGCATGCCGTATCCTGTTATAATATGGAAGTTGGTGTTAATTCAAAATCATTGAAGAATTTTTGTAGAGCAATGGATACTAGATTTTTCTCTCAAACACTGAACTCGTAATCTTAATAGAGGATGCAAATCAGGGGTTACGCAGCATGTGGATGCAAATTAAAGGTGGATTTGTTTTATGAGTACTAGAGGGTGCAGATCAAAATTTTTTTTGTAAACGTTTGCAAGAAAAATATCACTACTTACTGTCTCTTCTGGTTACAAATCATCAAAATATGTATGGAAAATAAAGTACTTAGGTAGACACATAGAATTGTTGAACAGAGTATAAAATTTGAAGGGCTACATAGAAAAACTTGAGTAACCAAGAACCAAAAAAGGAAACAAAAGAAGAAAAAGAAATTTACAATCTCTTGTAGTTCCCTTTTTCTTTTTTCATCTAGTGTAGATCTAGTTAGAACATTGGACTCATTTTGTCGCTTCAGTGTTGTTAGAAATAATCTTGACTTAGAGTTCATGTCGTAGTAGAATCCGTTTCCGAGTATAACTCAAGTTGAAGTTGAGTCCAACTTGGAGTCCGAATCGGAATAGGAGTAGGAGAGTTTTATCCCCTATATATTGGGGGACTTGTACCTAGTTTTGAATCCAAGGAAGAAAAGCAAGAAAGAGGGGGAGCAAATAAGAGAATAAAGAAATTCAGAAATTTCTTCTGTGTTCTCTCAGTTTATTGGCGATGTGCGCGTTTTCTCCTGGGATCAAAGTTGTAACAAGTGGTATCAGAGCCTAGGCGAGAACCGAGTCGCTGGAAAATCGTCTTGGCGATTCCGATTTCAGCGCATCTCACGTGGAGCTCCTGAGGCGTATGTCGCTCATCTTCGCACAGCTCTCCCAGGAAAAAGGCGCTCGCAGCACGTCTTTCCGTTCCCTTGGTCCAAAAGCAACTTCAAAGTAGCCTAAGATCTTGATCCGTGCTCAAGATCATGTTGTGTTCTCCGGGAAGTGGTGTCACCGGTGACGAGGCATCATCCAGTATGATGGCGAAGAAGAGTTCCGCTGTCTCGCTGCATTATTCGATGCTTACGACGAGCAATTATGCAGCCTGGGCAATTAAGATGAAGGTGTACATGAATGTTCAAGGAGTGTTGGACGTTGAGAAGATGTGTTCGCCGTTCAAATTCAAGTAAGCAGAGTTGAGATCGGAACGTCGAGGAGATGTGTCACCGTTCCGTGTCAAAGTATGAGTTTAGTAAGTCGTAGTTGAGTCCGACTGTCTCAATGTTTTAGAATCCTTGCATCTGATGGACCCGTACCAGTTGAGTTGAGTTCCTACATGCAGCTTACATGTAGAACGCTTCATGTGGAGGCGTGGCTGGTAGTTCATAATGTATTGAGACTAAAACTAGAGTGTGTCAAGTCAAGATTAAGGGGGAGATTGTTAGAAATAATCTTGACTTAGAGTCCATGTCGTAGTAGAATCCGTTTCCGAGTATAACTCAAGTTGAAGTTGAGTCCAACTTGGAGTCCGAATCGGAATAGGAGTAGGAGAGTTTTATCCCTATATATTGGGGGGACTTGTACCTAGTTTTGAATCCAAGGAAGAAAAGCAAGAAAGAGGGGGAGCAAATAAGAGAATAAAGAAATTCAGAAATTTCTTCTGTGTTCTCTCAGTTTATTGGCGATGTGCGCGTTTTCTCCTAGGATCAAAGTTGTAACAAGTGTTATCTTACTACTGAAAAAATTGTGAACATTAGACTCATCTTAGCTCATGCCGTTTCATAGTTATTTAATATAGTACTCAAATATCAAAATTTGTTTTTTTCCTTGTTGCAGATGTCAATGAATGCGAGAAGAATCCAAGTCCATGCCCAAAGGCTGCAGCGTGCCACAACACAATAGGAGGGTACCATTGTTCATGCCCTCCAGGCAGAAAGTTGGCAAAGGAAACAAATTCCTGTAACCCAGACATCACCCTAATCATAGGTAAACCGCTAGATATTAGCATCATCACCTTTTAGCCTATTTTACCACAATTAATAAATTTAACATGCTTTTAGTATATACCATAATGTGTGGGGTCACTTTAAAGGAGTTACATTTGATATTAATTTATGCAGGCATTTGCATCAGCTCCGTCGTTCTAGTGATTATCATCTTGTGCATGCGTGTAATATTTGAGAGAAGAAAGCTTACGAATGTCAAGAAACAGTATTTTCAGCAACATGGAGGGCTGCTATTATTTGAGAAGATGAAATCAGACCAGGGACTTGCATTTACGGTGTTTACTGAAGCAGAACTAGAACAAGCAACAAACAAGTTTGACAAAAGCCAAATTCTTGGACATGGAGGCCATGGCACTGTGTACAAGGGAACGATTAAGGATAAAATTCCAGTGGCAATTAAAAGGTGTGCATTGATTGATGATAGACATAAGAAGGAATTTGGTAAAGAAATGCTGATTCTTTCCCAGATTAATCACAAGAACATTGTTAAGCTATTGGGTTGCTGCCTTGAGGTGGAAGTCCCAATGCTGGTGTATGAGTTCATCCCGAATGGAACATTGTTTGATCTTATTCATGGCAAGAACCGCACGCTGCATATCCCTTTCAGTTCCCTCTTAAGGATTGTCAATGAGGCAGCCGAGGGGCTTGCATTTTTACATTCCTATGCAAACCCACCAATTCTACATGGTGATGTGAAAACCTCTAACATCCTTCTTGATGAGAATTACATGGCAAAGGTATCAGATTTTGGAGCCTCCATACTAGCACCAACCAACGAAGCCCAGTTTGTGACAACGGTTCAAGGGACATGCGGTTACCTGGACCCTGAATATATGCAAACATGCCGGTTGACAGACAAGAGCGATGTTTATAGCTTTGGTGTTGTCCTTTTGGAGATCCTAACTGGGCAGATGCCATTCAAACTTGAAGGTCCTGAGCTACAAAGAAGCTTGTCATCAAGTTTCCTATTGGCAATGAAGGAGAACAATCTTGATACCATATTGGACAGTCAAATAATAGGTCATGAGAACACGGAATTGCTTAGAGGGCTTGCGGAGCTAGCTAGGCAATGCTTGGAAATGTGCGGTGACAACAGGCCCTCAATGAAAGTGGTATCTGAGGAACTTAGCAGGCTAAGAAAGCTTTCGAAACATCCTTGGATACAGCGTGATACTGAGACAGAGAGCTTTCTTGGCGGACCATCAACCAATATTTTTGAAATAGACCAAAGCACACAGTACGCACGGAAGGTTGAAAAAATACCCATTAATCCAAGCAGTTCTTACTTTATCAGGTGAAAAAACTGTGACAAGCCTATACTTCAGCATATCCATTGGTACTTAAGCTTCTGCTCTTTTAGTTACCTGTGACATTTTTATATTTGCAATTTGTAAGATTTTTCTCTTAGTAGAAGAATTTGGCTAGATTAGCATGAATAAATGTACTATGTTACAAGTTGGGGGTGCATTCAGTGCTAACCCATCTCCATGTACATTTGTGCGAACCTTCCATCGATGTTTCCAAATTTCTCAAAAAATTACCAAACGTAGGGATGAATATTAAAGTTTATCTTTTTTTGTTATCTTGCAAATGTGATCAAGTTTGATCTTAAAAGGTGTTGCTGGGTAAACAATTTACTCTGGAGGTGTTTAAATACAACAAATGGCATTGGCCTCCAGGAGGAGATGGCTTCCACTGTTCTCCATTTTCTATACCCATTTTGGCTAAACTACGTACCTAATTTGTTTGTCGTGTTTTGAAGATAAATTTGTAGACCCCCTATTGAATTTTATGACGCAGCTGAGCAAGGTGAGACTGATACGAACAAGGGCATTGTATTCAAATTCAGTCAATACTAACAAGATTCGAGGCGTCGATGCCTGTGATTGGGGATCTTCACCCCACAGGGTCAGAGTCGAATAAGGGAATGGGGACGTTGATTTCATAGGAGAATTTGGTCGGTAATGAAGCGGATTGGCGCACACGGTGCGCTCCCTTTTAGGGCTGTCACTGATATCCAACATCCACACCTTAACTCATATCCATATTATTGAAATTTTTGTACGGATAACCCATTTTTTATTCGAAAATACAGAAATATACCCGCGACAAATTTTTTTACACAAATAGGCCCCAGTCGCCTAACTATTGGGCGACTTGAGCCTTTCGCTCAACCAGAAAACGACACGATTGCAGTCGCCGAACCAACAAGCGATCCCACCTAGCCGCCCTCCCATTGGGCGACTCGCATGCAGTCGCTCTATGGTTGGGCGACTGGCATGCAGTCGCCCTACCCCTAGGCGACTGCATGGTGACCCCGAAAGATTTTGTTGGATGTTATAGATGCGTAAAAAATTTTAGAAACTTTTTTTTTCGAAAGATTGACCGTAGAACTATCGCCACATACACTGTTAAGTGATATACGTTGAGAATTCGAGGACGAGAAACTAGTATTTAATATTTGTTACATGACTTGATATAGAAACGATTAAATGCGAAATGAAGAGATAATAGCATAGTTTGAATTTCAATAAACTTTATAATATAACTCAGTAACATGCTGGGTATTTATCCATTACATGCATGATATACACCCCTCACTCCCCACCCTAAGGTGCTCCGTCACCGCGCCCGCGTCCTCCCATACGGCCCCGCTTGGCCGTCCTCCGGTGCAACGGGTTACGAGGCGGGTGACGAGGGTCCGAAAAAGTAAAACGAGCAGGTGGGTTTCGCACCCGCGGCTGCGCCGGTGGAGTCAGCTGCACCTCTGGCTGTGTGGCCTCCGGTGCACCGGGGAGGCCACTGCCGGAGAGAACCTCCGGTGCTGCGTCGGAGGACGGCCCAGGCCAGTCCTCAAAAAACTGGTCCACATCGATGTGGCCCGGGGAGAAGCGTCCCTGCTGCTGGTAAGGACCTGCAATAGTAATATCGTTAGTTCGTTGCATGTCGTCTTAGGATAAAAACAAGATCGGACGATGCGTACCCGTAGATGGCGCCATGAAATCATCCGTGTAGAAGCCGGGGATGTACGTAGGAGGTGTACGAGGCCGTGACCAAGCAGAACTCCCTGGCTGGTCCGGGGGAGGTGGACGTGTCCACGTACTACCCCCTGGCTGCTCCGGGGGAGGTGGACGTGTCCACATACTACCCCCTGGCTGCTCCGGGGGAGGTGGACGTGTCCACGTAGTACCTCCGGAGTAGTGCCACGCTGGTCGGGGTGGCACTGGTGGTCGGGGTGCACTGGGCGTAGGTGTGGAGACCGCCGGTAGCCTCGTGCAAGACAGTAGGCTGACGATACGTCTACACCTGGCCTGCATCCGTCGCGCAAAGCTGATGGCCTCCTCGCGGGTCAACTCCCCACCTGTGCCCCACCTGTGCACTAGTGCGGAGAGTCCGAATAAAGCGCAACACCGACGTCAGCCTGGACAAAAAGACATAGAATGGTCCATCATCGAAACGATATTGCCATTTGAGAATTTTTGAAATTACAAGTTACGTACCGCGATGTGAGCATCGCGTGCGAAGTGCGCAGGGTATGCGTCTGTCGGTGCAGCGACGTGTGGGGCAGGTGGGTCAACGACATGTACCAGTCTGGTACGAGTCCGCCCCTGGTACCAGATGAGGTACTCCGCGTAGTCGGCTATGTCGTATGGCCGGTCCTCCTCCACGCGGTCAAGCAGCGCACCCTCCCACTGCTCAATCCATAGCTGCATCCTCCTGGACCAGTCTGTGCCTTTTTTGACGCCCTTCGTGTTGTGCCTGTATATGGAACCATTGCGTAATGTAAGTACTTGCGATCATAATAGTAAGTTCGTACAAAAATATCAGAAGCGATCACTCACGCGTGCACGCGCGGCGGAATCGCCGGGCCGACTGGTACAGGAAGTGCCTGCCGCAGCCCAAACTGCCGCATGACTCGCTGCGGTGCGTAGTCCTCCACGTAGATGCCGTACACGAGCTTCCGGCGGGTTAGCCAGAAAGCCTGGTCACGCCAACACAGTGCAGACAGCCCGCCAGGAGCACGGGCCTGCACTGCCTTCTCTGCGTAAGGCTCCCAGCGCACATCGGAGTCTGCGAGGCGGTCGAACTGCTCCACGAAGGGGTGGTACGCCCGCGTGACCTGCACGTGCGCGAACTGTACCTGCAAGAAAGGCAAATTGTTTAGTACGACGATCGTTAATAAGTTGACTGCGATAAAATAAAACTCACTCGTCGACGACACCAAATAGAACCCATTGTCGGCCGGTCGATGTCTCCCCCCGGGTACATCTCGGCCCCGTAGGGACCCACGTCGTCTAGTACAAGTCGTCCGACACTGAAGCGCTCGAACGACCACAACTGCAGCAGCAGGGGACATCCCGTGAGAATCGAGTTCGCCTTAATCCTCATGCACACATCGCACAGGCCGCGGTACGTCGCGGCAAGTGCGGCCGATCCCCAGCTGATCTGGTCGGCCTCGCCGTCGTCTATCGCCCTCGCATAAACGATAAGGCGCGTGTCAACTGTGTTGCCGTGGCTGGTGGTGAAGAGCACTCAACCAAACAGCCACAGCACGTAAGCCTCCAGGTGGCGCGCGACCTGGAAATCGTCAGCATCTGCAGCCATGCGCTCAACCTGAATGCGAACAAGTTCTTATTAGTATGTAATTGCACAAATAAGAGTTTCGAAGACGCGATCGACTTGAAACACCACGTACCCGGTACTGTGCCAGCCACCTCAGCGTCGCTCCATGCTTCTCCCTCTCGTCGAAGATGTGGTGGTGACCGGCCGGTGGAAGGACCCCCTGGAATCTGCCGAGCAGGTCATCGCGCCACTCGGCGGGAGCCTCCGGTAGGAAGGCAGCGTCTCCCGCGATCGGAAGGCCAAGGAGTAGGGACACGTCCTGCAGGGTCGGCGCCATCTCCCCGACTGGTAGGTGGAAAGTGTGCGTCTCGGGCCGCCAACGGTCCACCAAAGCCGTCAGCAGGGAACGGTCGAACGGGAAGCGTCGTGATCGCTCCACGACGCCCGCCTCGTCCCCCTCCCCGGCCAAGGCACCTCCGTCCTCATCCGTGGCCTGCACCATCCGGGCAAGAGGGAGAAGTCCGGCATCCCGCAGCCTGCAAATAAAGTGAAGGTCAGCATGAAATGTTCTTATGGTAATACTAAAACGTTGGCGTAGTGCAAACCTGGCAGTCCAACGGGGGTCGAGTCCCCAGGCCACACGAGGTGTGCGTGTCCGGACCACTCCCAGCTCAGTCGACTCGTCCGTGCTCCCCGGTGGCGGCGCACGACGGGAAGCGCGGTGCACGCGGTCCAAGTGCTCGTCCAACAGCGGGTATCGCCAGTCACCTGTCATAACTGCAAAATTATCTAAATGTAAATTTGTACACTACATTTTCTATAATAATATATGAAAAATAGTATACAAAATTTCGACACAACAATTTTCTACATTTAAATTTTCTTCATTTAAATTTTGTAAACTGCATCTACATTTGTACATTGAATGATCTACAATAAATTTCTAAAGTAAATTTTCCACAATAATGCATTAAAAATATTATACAAAAAACTATATTTTCCTACATTTAAATTTGTACATCTATATTTGTAAACTGCATCTACATTTCTAAATTTAATGTTCTAAACTAAATTTTCTAAACGAAATATCTAAACTAAATATCTAAACTAATTTTCTAAACTAAATTTTCTAAACTAAATATCTAAACTAAATATCTAAACTAATTTTCTAAACTAAATATCTAAACTAAATTTTCTATACTAATTTTCTAAACTAAATTTTCTAGACTAAATTTTCTAAACTAATTTTCTAAACTAAAATTTCTAAACTAAATATCTAAACTAAATTTCTAAACTAAATTTTCTAAACTAAATATCTAAACTAAATATCTAAACTAAATTTTCTAAACTAAATATCTAAACTAAATATCTAAACTAATTTTCTAAACTAAATATCTAAACTAATTTTCTAAACTAAATTTTCTAAACTAAATATCTAAACTAAATATCTAAACTAATTTTCTAAACTAAATATCTACACTAAATTTATCTAAACTAATTTTCTAAAATAATTTTTCTAAAATTAGAAAAATACCTGCAAATCCCGCGGCTTCTTCTCCTCTCTCTCCTTCTCTTCTTCCCTCTCCTCCCCCTCTCCTTCTCTTCTTCCCTCTCCTCCCCCTCTCCTCTTCTTCCCTCTCCTCCCCCTCTCCTTCTCTTCTTCTCTCTCCTCCCCCTCTCCTTCTCTTCTTCCCTCTCCTCCTCCTCTTCCTTCCTCTCTTCTGCTGCTTCTTCTCGCGCGGCCGAGAGTCAAGTGGAAAGGCGTGGGGAAGAAAAAAAGGCCACGTCGGGCTGTATTCACATGCAATCGCCCAACGGTTGGGCGATGTGATCGCTGTCGCCCAACCGTTGGGCGACTGCCTTGCTGTCGCTTAACCGTTGGGCGATTGCATTTAATCGCTCAACGGTTACCAGATTCGTTACTTGTCATTTTCTGGTTGAGCGAAAGGCTCAAGTCGCCCAATGGTTGGGTGACTGGGGCATATTTGTGTAAAAAATTTTGTCGCGGGTATATTTCTGTATTTTCGAATAAAAAATGGGTTATCCGTACAAAAATTTCCCATATTATTTGGGTAAGGTATAGGTAAAAGAATATTACCATTAAAAACTGATATGGGGAGGATGATAACTCGTTACCCACAGGCCACACCTTACCCACACCCAATCTAAAAAAAATTCTCTCCTCTGTCCTTTGACTCCTTTCCCACCTCTCTCTTTCCCCCGTTGACCCAGTCTCCTCTGCCTCTCTCCCCTTTTTTTCCACACGAAAAACTCGGATTCCATTACTAATATAACGGAATTTACATAGTTTTATTTTAGTGTTTTTTTAGCTACTGCTATTTCGGGTTTACTGTTTTCCCCCCTCTATCCCCTGTCAAAGCGCACCAAGCACAGCCACAGCTGGGACCTAAGCGAGAGAACCACAGTCAAGGCAGTTACAGTTCAACAAAAAGCAAAAGAAGGAAACTGATAACCAAGCTAGATACAAAAAACTAGTTTTTCTTTTTTTTCATAGAAGCCTGAATCTATCATCCTGCGTTTGAGAGTATCTTTAGCTTCCTCTTCTATGGCGTCCTCTTCACTTTTGTATTCTGAGAGCTTTACTCTACAGCATATTAGCGCGGGCCACCAAGACCTCTTTCTTCTCTTCCTTGTAAAGTCTTGCCCAAAAAGTTTGGGAATGTGTATATATAACACTAACACATGATCTCAGTTGGAGATTTAATCAATTTCTTCTCAAAACTTGCCTTGTTCCTTAGTTTCTACATAGCCCAGCATACAACAGACAAACCAACATATGAAAACTTGATTTACCAGGTAGATAATGACTAGCCCACCACAGGTATTGGTCAAAAGAACCAGGCCTACAATTGGCTCTTAGAAATGACACAATAACACCCCATACATATTTGGCAACTACACAATCAAAGAAAAGATGATTTATAGTCTCATTCTCATAGCAAAAGCTACAGGTTGGATCCCCGGACCACTTCTTCTTTAACAATATATCTCTTGTCAAAACGGCATTGTTTCCAATTAACCACATGAATATTTTAATCTTAAGAGGAATCTTGGATTTCCAAAGCACTTTCAAATTTTTATTAGCAAGATGATTATGAAGTTGTTTATAAACCGACTGAACAGAAAACCTTCCAGATGCATTCAATTGCCATCTAGGTTTGTCATCATTTACACCCAAAGGTATAGTCAATAAAATGTTTTTGAGCTGATTTAGTTTGGTTTGTCTATCTTCATTTAACCATCTTCTGAAAGATAAATTCCAACCATTACTAGCCAACTCATGAACTGATAGACCAAGGTCATTACCGACAGCTAAAAAATTATTAAATTGCTCACATAAAGGAAAAGAACTACACCAACAATCTTTCCAAAAGTCAATGTTTTTTCCATTCCCCACAATCATATATCTCCCTTTAAGGTATTTGCTTTTAATCTTAAGAAAATCAGACCAACATGGAGAGTTATTCTGTTTATGCTTAACATGTTTTACAGTTTTGTCACCCAAGTATTTTGCTTTAACTATGTCATACCATATTCCTTTCTCATTTTATAATTTCCACCACCACATATAGAATCTGAATGCTCAGACCAATTTTTTGTTTGGGCTTGCAAATTAAAGGCCATTTCACTAAATGATACTTTATTTTATTCCCACCTGCTTGCCAAATAAATTTTCTTCTAGTTTTATCCATCTTGGATAGCACAGTCTTAGGCAACAAATATATAGACATGTGATATATAGGAATACTACTCTAACTTGAATTTATTAAGATAACTCTACCACCCATGGACAAGGATCCACCCTGCCATCCATCAAGCCTTTTGAAAAGTTTTTCTTCCAGATTTCTCCAGTCAATAACATATAATCTAGAGCTATTTACAGGCACCTCAAGGTATCTAAGAGGCCAAGAACCCATTTGGCAATTGAACATATCAAAAGATTGAGTGAGTTCCTCATCATCTCTTTTAATCATTAAAACTTCAGTTTCCTAAAAATTAATTTTCAATCTGGGCATGGTTTCATACATATATAATCACAGTTTCATGTTCCTAGCCTTTTCCAAGTCATTTTCCATTAACAAGATGGTATCATTTGTATATTGCAGAATAGATACCCCATTGGGAATTAAATGTAGCACCAAACTAGTGACAAGACCATTAACTTGAGCTTTAAATATTATCTTTGCTAAACAATCTGCAGCAATATTGAACAAAAAAGGTGACAAGGGATCACCTTGCCTAACACCTTTATAACTCATGAAATAAGAGCCAGTTTTGTTGTTCACTTTTACACTCAAAGTTTCCTTCATCACTACCGATTTAATCCAACCACACATTTTATTGTTGAACTCCTTAAGTTTTAAACAGTACAATAGGAATTCTCAATTCACCTTATCATACGCTTTTTCAAAATCTAATTTAAAAACTAATCCAGTTTTATTTTTCACACTAGTTTCGTGCAAAATTTCATGTAAAGATAACACCCCATCCATAATGTTTCTGTTTTTAATGAAAGCATTTTGACATTTATTAATGATCTTATCCATGAAGGCTTCTATCCTCAAAGTAACAACTTTAGTCAGAATTTTACAACACACATTCAATTAGCAAATTGGTCGAAATTGTTGAATTTTATTAGCATCATTCAATTTAGGGAGAAGAGTGATAATGTCATAATTCATGCGGCTAACATCTAGAACATTATCATAGAATTCTTGAAAAATAGCAAGAAAATCCTTTTTAATGATATGCCAACATTTTTGATAAAACTCCACTGGAATACATCAGGACTAGGGGTTTTATTTGATTTCATTTGGAAAATGGCTCTTTATATTTCCTCTTCATCAAAAGGTTTTTCAAGGATTTCATTATCCACCGCATTCAATTTTTCATCCTCTCCCCACAAATTTTGATGTAGCTTAAAATTGTTGCCATCAGTTGGACTAAACAAGTTTTTATAGAATTTCATTAGATTTCATCCCCTTTTATCAATTCCTCTCCATTGTGAAGATAGAAAATTGTATTCTTCCTTTTTCTTCCATTCGCAATTCTGTGAAAATATTCTTTGTTATTGTCTCCATGTAAAAGCCACTTTTCATTTGATCTTTTAAACCAGTACAGTTCCTCCTGTACGTAAATGGTCATTAGTTCTTCTTGAATTTCAACCCTTTTGGCCATTTCAACCAAATTTGAGATTCTGGTTTCTTCTTCACATTCAAGATATGCAAGTTCATTTTGTAAATTCCTCATCTTTTGCTTTGTTTCTCCCAACAAGTTCACACCCCACCCTTTAAAGTATCTTTTAATCCTTTTGAGTTTGATTAACAAAATGTCCACTGCATTTTTCCCCTTTACATGTTCTCCCCAAATCTTCCCAACTTTTTCAAGAAATTCAGGGTGTTTTAACCAATGCAATTCTAATATGAAATCTCGATTATTATTATTATTATTATTGTTATAGAACCAGAGGATAGAATTAAGGGATCATTATCAGAGAAATGTTTAGGTAACTTATGCAGATTTTTTTAAAGGAAACAACAATTCCCAGCTTTTACTCATTAGCACTCTATCAAGTTTTTCTAAAGTAGGATCATCCTGATTGTTGGACCAAGTAAACATGCCTCCAGTCATGTAGATTTCCCTCAATTCATAAGTGTTTATAATATGATTAAACAAATCATTGTTTCTATTGGAATGAAGGCATTTATTTTTCTCAGAGTTGTACCTCAAGATTTTAAAATCACCACCTACAAGCAGTGGATAATGTTGATCAGCACACAAATTAGCCAAATCCAACAAAAACTATTCCCTATCCTCTTCATGTGTTGCACCATAGACAGTGGCTAAAACCCATTCTTTTCTAATGTGTTTATCAAACAACAAAATTTTAGCAACAAATTTTGAGTAAGAGAAACTGATAACAACAAATTTGTCCTTATTTACCCCACACAAAATTCCCCAAGATAGACCCACAGATGGCAACCAATGCCATCGGAACTTGTCACCCGTGTCCACTTTTCTAAAAAAATATCTTTAAACTATGTTTTCTTGGTTTCTTGAATACCCACAAAATCTAAAATTTGATCTTTTAACAGTTCTTGTAAATAAGAACTCAAACCTTTTTTTACTTACACCTCTACAATTCCAAATGAGGCCTTTCATTGAAACATTGATTTATCATTACTCTTTTTCCTTGGGAGGGGGGACAACATAACCAATCTGTGTCCTATCCCCTATGTTGCATGGATACTTCACAAAAGTCGCATATCGGTATTAGATACTGTACAAGATACGGATACTACCCTAATACGCTCCAATATGTATCCTGCCCGTATCCTATATTTATGATTATTCAAAAATAAAATAAATTTCGATACTTCTTCGATACTTTGTTGATACTGTTTGACCTAAAACAAACCATCCTCACACAACATCCACAAGTTCACTCGGACATTCGCATGCCCCCATGCTACCGCCGTCCCTTCGGTGCCGCCGCTCCATCGTCAGCCGTTCCCCTTCCCTCCGGTCGCCCGCTCCCCTTCCCTCCCTAGCCCCGCGTTGCTGCCTCCACACCGCCAAAAGACATCCAGTCGTCAGCCACCCCACACATCTCAAGAGACACGAGTGGAGGTGGCATCCCCTTAGCGATGCTGCTCCCTCCGGTCTCCTCGACCGTTGTCCTCCTCCAACTCACCGCCATCTCCTTCCTCTCCACCCCTCGCGCACCCTCACCGACGTGGCTAGATCCAAGCTGCCCCCTTCTACTCTGAGTGCTGCTGCCGCTGATCTGCTTCATCCGGCGGCCTCTAACTTCACCGACCATCTCCTATGACTTCCCTCTAGCTTCTTATTCCTATTCCTCTCACCCACTTGTGCTGCCGCCTAGATCCGCTGTCGCCGGTTCATCTCTTCGCCACTAGTGGCCACCTCAAGTTCCCCCTCGACCTCCTCCTTCCCTCCCTTTTTCTGTTGTCATCCTCCCTTCCTCTCTCTCTCATTCACCCCCGCTACTAGTGCCCCAAATATCACCGGCTCCCCCACTGCTGACTCCTCGACATCGGTGAGCTACTGAGCTCTTCCCTGGTGTCCACCCTAGTCGTGCGTGTGACTACTACCTCAGTTGTTGATGCTACCCCCTCCACGATGCTGACGACCAAGGCTGCGCCAACGACGCTCATCCCCGGCTGGCCACAACGAGCTCTCCCTCTACACCCACAAGCTAAGTGTTTCCCCAACCCTCTCTTCTTCTCTCTACTGCTCTAGTTTCTAATCCAAATTAATTTACAACAATGAGTCAATAATTTTTACATCAAGCTTGTTTACCATTTAGGATCACATTCCTATGCATTCTTAATTTGATTGCTACTTGAGGTTCTGCTACAAGGATGATAGTAACCATGGCATTGTGCTTCATTTACCCATGCTTATCATATTAAGATGGTTTGTAACTCATTATTGTTCAAGCTCATTATGGCAATACAGAGAAACAAATTGTCTGAAACCTTGAGAAGACGGTAACTTCACTGTCTTTGGTGACTATGAGCACCGAGAACCTTTCCTTATCTATCAACTTATTGTTCTCTCCATTTATGAATATAAATGTTGACATTGAATTGTCTTTTGTAGCCAATATGCATTACTATTGAGTTATTTTCAATATTTTTGTAGCATTCTTGACTCAGATATTCCTCTATCAATTCTTTGCCTTTTGCTACTTGAAGAACAAGAGGGAGATGATGATGAACTCACTCTTCAAAAGGTTTATTATGCTACATTATCTTTGCTTTTTGTGACGTGGGTATTTCCTGATCGTTCCAATGTGCTTTTTAAAGGTTTTCAAGGAACAAAATGAATTAGCACGCTCCAACTTTTCTATCATACGGAAGGAAGCACACACAGCCATCGAATTGCAGAATCTTGCAAAATTGTCTCTTCCTCTTATTGAACATTCAAGAAGAAAGGAAGAGAACAGATAAATCTCCTTTGCTTTGTGATAAATGGTTATCCATTCCAACTACTAGATATAAAGTTATAAGAATTTATTAATTTCTTATTTATTATATATATATATATATATAAATGTATCACCGTATAGGTGTTTTTGGGAAAATAACGAATCGCAGTACCACATATCTGTATCTGTATCAGGGTATTCGGGCAATATAGCCTATCCCCACTAGAAACAGTTAAATCAACACCAAACTGAATATCTGCTTTCTTATTGTTATTAATAAAGTGAATTTTTACTTTCTTATTCTTCTTCTTCCTTCTAGAGGATACAATAGTAAAATCATCTAAAATCATCTTTATTAGATAAATCAGAGTACCAATCTAGCAACCTAATTTGATCTTCATTCTTAGTCTCTACAAACTACAGTCTCTATTGGAGAAATCTTAGACTGGACATTGTTCTTTTTGTCTTGTTAAAAATGTCTAGCAATTTCTAAATCTTTAAGCATTTCAATTTTATCAAGATCATCCTTACACATATTAAGGCCCATTCAACTAGTTCTATCAATAATGTCAACATTATTAAGGACGTCCAAAGAATTCGAGGAGGAAAGATTTGTACCTTCCAAGTGCAGCAATCTTGATAGCATCATTGCCTTTGAGCCTTGTACTACGTCTTAGTTGTTCAGGTTGTTGTTTAGCCTTCTTATCATCCACCCCTTTCTGTGATTTCTTTGCTTTGGTTTCAATTTTCTCCCCATGGTCTTCAGAATCATCTTTCTCAGCAAATTGGTGCGAATCTTCTATAAGTGTTTGAGACTCTTGCGCTTCCAGATTGATGACTTTTACATCTATGCTCGCATGAATTTGATTTTCTCGATGTGGTAAGTCTTCCTTCTGATCACCCTTGGTATGTGAAGTTATTTTCTAATCCTTTGCTTCCAAAACTTCAGCTTTCTGTGGAGTAGCAGGCTGTGTGTGATCTTAATTTCTCCTATATCCATCAACTATCCTTGTAGAAGGAGGATCAGCTAGAGTGGATTCTGTGTAACTACCTGATTAACATCATATATTTTCTGAGAAACTTTGGCATCATTCAGTATCACATTGTCTATTCTCACTACATTCTGCCTCCCCCACTGTAAAGAATTCAAAATTCTTTGATGAACCATAGATACATCTAGGCACTGTACCCTCCAAGACTGAGTTACTCCAAATCCATTTTTATTAGCATCCTCTACATTTATCTGTGCCAAACTCATATCCTGATCAGGGAATGCTTGATTATAAGCAGCTAAAAGATCACTTTCATCATCACTAACATCCCCTTCATCTTCCTGTTCATCACACACAGCTTTATCCTTATATTGAGCAACTGGAGTTTTTGGTTTGACAATTGCATAAGCTTTCTGTGCATCTGCCATTAGTTTACTCAGAGCAGATCTAGAACTTTCTTTCTCAACAGAGGAATGATAGGTTAGAGCATCTTGCTGCCCCCTTGATGATGATGGAATAACATCAACTTTTTGCTTCTTGGGGGTCTGACCAGATTGTTTTGCCTATTCAGTGATTGTTACCTGCCTATTTCACTAGTTCCCAGCAGGATTTATGCCTCTGCCTCTCTCCCTAGCGCCCCTATCTCTCTCATGCCTCACTCTAGAACGCTGGTCATCGGTGACAACATCAACATTGGTCACTACCACGTTCCACCCCGAGTCGCCGCCTCTCCGATCCACCGCGTTGCGGTCCTAGTTTGAGCCACCGCCGCACCATCCACTGCTCCACCGTCCCACCTCGAGTCGCTCCCACTGTTGCGCTGCCCGGATATGCAACTACCTCCTCCCGTGCCTCCACGGTTGTGCGGGACTCGCCACTGGCAGCCTCATGCTCGACACCGGCCTCTATGCCACTCCACTGGCGCTGTGGCGCACCTCATATGACGACGCCATCTTGTTTGTCCTCTCCTCCCTTGTGTGTGGAGGGTCCAGTAGGCTGCCAAGGGCGCCGCGGTCTCATCAACCGTTAATCCATCACGGAATCGCCACCGACCAGCAGTCGGCGATACCCTAAGCCACAATCACTCTTTTTCTCTGACCCTCTCTTAACCACTGTGTAGCCCGTTCCCATTGGGCATACCCGGTTTTTATTGGGTATGGGCAATATGAGCTCAAATGGAATGGGCATGGTATATTTGGGTATGGGCTGGGTAAACCAAAACCCTCCCGAGGATGCGGCATGGGTCAACCCCACTTGTGTTGCTTCCAACACCCAAGGTACAGAACAAAACGTAAGCCTCCTCGAGCCTAAGTAAAGTTGCTGACATAACACAAGTTTCTTGATCTTATCTTCTGTGTTTAGACTTTAGATCCATTGTTGTTTCTCAAGTAAAAAAAAACAAAATTCCAAGACAGAAAATGTAATCAACATCATTGATTCTCGTCTACAAAGTTTACTATATCAGTTTGTATTGAGATCCAATATTGAATAAGTAGAAATGAAGTGTTGTTGCTCAAACAACAGGGAAAATAGTACATAAAGTGCATTGTTAGAAAAATACAATTTATCGAGGTAAATCTGTCCAAGAAACAAGTTCTTGCTCCATCGTATAGCATCGAGTGCCATCCTGAGTTGAATTAACAACAGTGTCAGACTCCACATACTGGTTCTGAGAAGTAAAGTTTGTCTTGTATGGAAATAATGACTCAGATTCAATGTTCTCTTGTATCTCTTGCTGATTTTTCTTTGTAATCTTAGCTCTCAGGAGCTGTAGTCTTAGCTCCACATCTTTCATTGTTGGCCTCTCTTCTCCTCTAAGTCTTAAGCATATATCTGCAAGTGAGGCTATCTCGTCAATTTCTCTTTGATTCGCTTCCTCAGCGAGTTGAGCATCCACTATTTCTATTGTAGTTTTGTCCCGTAGCCTTTGAAGGAAGTAATGACACAAGTTCTGCTTTTCACCAAAGCAATTGAGAAAGATTGGCTTCTTCCTTGTTAGGAGCTCAACTAGTATCACACCAAAACTGTAGACATCACTCTTTTCATTTAATTGTCCTGTATGGTAATATTCTGGATCCAAGTATCCAAATGTCCCTTGTACAATAGTGACGATATGTGTTTCATCAATGGAAACTGATCTTGAAGCACCAAAGTCTGAAACCTTGGTAGTGAAGTTGTCATTTAGGAGTATATTGGCAGATTTGACATCTCTATGAAAGATCGGTATTGAAGCAGCAGAATGGAGATAAGCAAGAGCACTTGCAGCCTCAAGAGCAATCCTAATACGGTCATCCCATGTTAACAAGCATTTGATACTCAAATCACTGTGAAGAAGGTCGTAAAGTGTACCATTGGAGATAAATTCATACACAAGCAAAGGTACCTCTGACTCAAGGCAGCAACCAAAAAGCTTGACCACATTGCGATGAATGATTTGAGACAAGATGGCAACCTCATTGACAAATTGGTCTATCTCACTCTGCTCTACAATTTTGGATTTTTTTATGGCTACCACACGTTGATCTGCTAAAATGCCCTTATAAACCGTTCCATGTCCTCCGCGGCCAACAATGCGTGTTGAGTCAAAGTTATTTGTTGCCTTCTCTAGCTCCTCTAAAGAAAATATTTTTGTGCTATGTGCAACGATTTCGTCAGATGAGATCAATTGCTCTAAGAGTAGACCTTTATTTTTTTTGAAATACACCCTCCGAACTTTCTTTTGGATGTGTGTTTTCCAGCGCCGAACTAATACAATTGCACTTAGTGTGAGAGCTAAAACTCCCAAACCACAGCCAAGTCCAATAGCAACAACTGCATCAAGTAATTATGTGCAGCAAAATCAGAGTTAAACTAGACTTGATAGGAAAAGGGTGAGGTAAAGTATTGATTACATACCCAAAAGAAGGTTATGTTGCTTAGTGGAAGTACATTGCCTTTCTACAGGATCAAAAGATGTGCCATGAGGGCAAGCGGTGCAGCTGTAGCCTCCTTCCCAATTGTGGCATGCTCCATTACAAACGTTGGGTATCAAACACTCATTAGTATCTGCAAACAGTGTCTTCAAACGTGAGTTGAAGTAGATAATAATATCATACACACAGTCCAATATGGTAGCCTTCAACTAGACGCCAGTTTTCTCCTCGAAAGTTCAGTGGTAAATCGCCATATTTTGGCTACCTAATTAATTAAGAATTTTTGAGTAGTTCAGTTTGCCATGAAATTGAGAACGAAATGCGTATGATAGAGAGAGAGAGTGGGTCTACCATTGCAACCATTTTTGACATAAGGATTTCCTTCATAGCCAACAGAGCACTTGCAACGGTAACCAATGATGAAATGTCCATGCGTCGCAGTAAGACATTCACTGTGAGTGCTAACGCATGCATATGCTGTGTTTTTCTTTGCCATTTCACATGTTATATTGTTGATAGCCCACTTCCAAACTCCATTTTGCTCAGAGAAGTCAAAGTCTTCTAGTTCGTCAATAACATCGAAAGTTAGGCTTTCACGATCATCATATAAGCGTATTGAGATCATCTTTGTATGAGCATCTCCAAGGTTTGATGTCCTATCGACAAACAGGAGTGCATCACGTACTGAGATATTTGTCACTTGATATTGTGCGGATGGTCTTCCAATAAGAGCTTGATTGTTTGTGCAATTCAGTTGAAATTTCCTATTTGCAGAACATCCTGGTTCGAGCCCAAAGGGGAATGGGATACTTGTATTGCCACATGATCTAGAACAGCTCAGCTTGTCCTTAGTGGGGTCATACTCTGTTCCAGTTAAGAAATATTAAGGAACAATTATATATAAAGATAAACAATAGCTACTATAATGGATCCTTTCAGCTTTCCCAGCAGGCCAGCAGTTGGATCGGCTTATAACAATTGTGTAGACATATGTAAAAATTTAAAAAATCATTTATACATCATAAACATTAGATATAGAGAATGATTTCTTTTGGATGGGTTGATAAAAAAAGAATAAAACAGCATCGGTCGTTTTACTAACAAATATGTGCGTTGCTACAAAAATATTAGTTACTACACTTATCAAGTATACTGTATACATACAGGTGTCGACCTTAATAATTATAGCAAATATTGATGGAGGTTAGCAGAAATGTTATGGGATCTGCAAATAAAATGTCGTCATGAAAGTTGATGGTATGCAGGGGAAACAATAGAAAAGCAAGCTGCAAATATTTCACGAGTAAATTTATTGAAGCAGATACCATTACGAGTTGTCTGCCTACCTTGGCTGCACCCACCGGCACCGATAATGTAAGGATTCTCATAGTCGTACAATTCGGAGCAGGTACAATAGTAGCCTCCGTTGTCGATATCGTTGCATTGTTGGTTTCTAGCGCAAGCGTATCGCTTCTCATCCAGCTGAGCCCTTGAACAATTTGGTCCGTCTGTAATAGCGACAGAAAGGTGGGCACAAGTAGCACCGATGGTGCTTGCGTTTATCTTATCAGAAAGGAGATCTGCTATGCTAAACCGATAACCACTGTCTGATATGAAAGCTTTAATAGTGCTACTAGCATTTACAACGGACTTTGCACCGGTTTCTTCTTTCTGGATGATGGTAAATTTAATTGCCCGACGGTTTCGATTGAGTGGGATGTTGCAGCATCCCATGCCAGAGCAGGATTCTCGCTCTGCTTCGTTTTGCATGATCGTCACGTTTGCGCACACAGTTGCGCAATTACCCGTGACATCTCCTGTATCAGGGTCAAACGTGTAGGCCTCTATTCCGCAACCGACGATCACCAGAGTATTATAACATTGATAATGAAATTGAAGGACCCCCCCGGGGGCCTCCCACGACCTGTTGTAGGTGCCGAGTACACCGGGCGTGGTGGCGATGTTGAAGATGATAGGAGCATATACATAATATGGATTTTGTTTAATAATCTGAATGGTGGTGTTACCCAGATAGAGCACCCCCGCAGGATCGGTGGTGCGGTTGCAGGTAAGCTCGTAGCCTGGCCGGAAGCAGCCGAGCCCGATGCCGAAGGGGTACGAGATGTTGACACCCCCGCAGGATTTAGGGCAGTGCGCAATATCGGCGGCAGAGGGAGGCGCTCCTGATGCCCACCGCATGGAGGCAACCGCGGCTAGGTACATCAATAGCAACCGCAGCATGGTCGCTTGGACATTAGTTGCAGCCATATACTCCATAACAGAGCTTCGTGTGCTATGGGAATGCTTGTATTGCACGGGGACAAACTCTCAGGTTCTTATATACTAAGAGTAGTGTTCCACTTCCATATATCGTATAGTGGTATACTTGTTATTTGTGACTCAGACTCAGGTCTCCAGTCTAGGCGACGCAACGCGGCGTTGACTTGGGTCTCCAGTCTAGTCCAAGATAACGCACAAAATGGGGCATTGGTGGATGGCACCACACACGAATGTCTGAGGTTTAAATAGGATGATGACGACTACTGTGCCATCCAAAACGAAAATGCCATATTCTTTTTGGCTTTTCAATCGTATTTAGCTTCGATTTCTTCCATCAATAACTATTTATTAAATAGGATTCCATAGGGGCTACTCATTTAGGCTTCAGCTTATGATTTTTGGATTCTAGTTCATATTTCATTTTTTTGCTTTTTGGGGTTTTTTTTTCATTTTCTTTTTTCCCTTATTCGTTTGCATTGTCCGTGATGAGCTAACATATTTTTCTATTTTTAATTTTTTAAAATTTAATTACACCAAATAAACCATTATCAGTTACAATACAGTTCAATTCTAGATTCTTTTTATCACTCTAAATCCCTTCTTTCGAGCATAACTTTTGTAAAAAAAAATAGCATCATCCTCACTTTTGTAAAAAAAAAAACAAATGTAGTGACATATAAGGCCCTTCTTTTCGGCTTTTGCTTTTGACTTTTCTATAGTACCTAGCTTTCAAACGGCGTGCCTTTTGAGAATGGGATCTATAAATTAATTGTAGTAGACGTTGTAGAGACTTCATCTATATCAGTCAAAACCCCATGTGAATTTTTCTTATTCCATACTCTCTCACACGAACAGCCAAAAGCCACCGGCGCTGCCTAAAAAAATATGCCCGTATTGTCGTACCACTACAACATATCTCTACATAGATAAGAATAGAAACACCTTCATTTATTGATAGTACTTCATCAAGTACAAGAGTGATTCACTGATCCATAAATAACCAGATATTGTGGCATTCCAAATGGGATCTAGCTTCCTTTCAGCTTTCCCAGCCGGCCAGCAGTTGGATCGGCTTATAATAATTGTGTAGACATATGTAAAAATTTTAAAAAATCATTTATACATCATAAACATTAGATATAGAGAATAATTTCTTTTGGATGGGTTGATAAAAAAAGAATAAAACAGCATCAGTCGTTTTACTAACGAATATGTGCGCATTGTTATAAGAAATATTAGTTACTACATTTATCCAAGCATACTGTATACATACAGGTAACAACCTTAATAATTATAGCAAAAAATGACGGAGGATAGTTGAAATTGTTGAGGAACCGTCGCATGGCGGCAACCGCGGCTAGGTACATCAATACCAGCCGCAGCATGCTCGCTTGGACATTAGTTGCAGCCATATACTCCATAACAGAGCTTCGTGTGCTATGGGAATGCTTGTATTGCACGGGGACAAACTTTCAGGTTGTTATATACTAGGAGTAGTGCTCAACTTCCATATATCGTATAGTGGTAGACTTGTTATTTGTGACTCTTGACTCAGGTCTCCAGTCTAGGCGACGCAACGCGGCGTTGACTTGGGTCTCCAGTCTAGTCCAAGATAACGCACAAAATGCGGCATTGATCGATGGCACCACACAAGAATGTCAGGTTTAAATAGGATGACGACGACTACTGTGCCATCCAAAACGAAATGCCATATTCTTTTCGGCTTTTCAATCATGTTTAGCTTCGATTTCTTTCATCAATAACTATTTATTAAATAGAATTTCTTGGGGGCTGCTCATTTGGGTTTCAGCTTATAGTTTTTAGATTCTAGTTCACTATTCTTTGATTTCATTTTTTGGCTTTTTTGTTTTTAGGGCTTTTTTGCCTTTTCTTTTTTCCCCATATTCGTTTGCATTGTCCGTGATAAGCTAACATATTTTCCATTTTTAATTTGTTAAATTTTAATTACACCAAATAAACCATTATCAGTTACAGTGCAATTCAGTTCTAAATTCTTCTTATCACACCAAATCCCTTCTTTCGAGCATAACTTTTGTAGAAAAAAAATAATAGCATCGTCCTCACTTTTGTAAAAAAAACAATTGTACTGACATATAAGGCTCCTTCTTTTCGACTTCTGCTTTTAGCTTTTCTATAGTAACTGATTTTCTGTAGTAACTAACTTTCAAACAGAGTGCCTTTTGAGAACAAAATCTATAAATTAATTGTAGTAGACACTGTCGTGACTTCATCTATATCAACCAAAACCCCACGCAAGTTTTTCTTACTCCATACTCTCTCACACGAACAGCCAAAAGCCACCAACCGCAACCAAAAGCCACCAAACGCTGCCAAAAAAATATGCACATATTGTCGTACTACTACAACGTATCTCTACATAGATGAGAATAGAAACACCTTCATTTATTGATAGTACTTCATCAAGTACAAGAGTGATTCACTGATCTATAAATAACCAGATATTGTGGCATTCCAAATAGGATCTAGCTTCCTTTCAGCTTTCCCAGCAGGCCAGCAGTTGGATCAGCTTATAACAATTGTGTAGACATATGTAAAAATTTAAAAAATCATTTATACATCATAAACATTAGATATAGAGAATGATTTCTTTTGGATGGCTTGATAATAAAAGAATAAAACAGCATCGGTCGTTTTACTAACGAATATGTGCGCATTGTTATAAGAAATATTAGTTACTACACTTATCCAAGTATACTGTATACATACAGGTAACAACCTTAATAATTATAGCAAAAATGACGGAGGTTAGTTGAAATGTTGTGGAATCTGCTAATGGTATGCAGGGGAAACAATAGAAAAACAAGCTGCAAATATTTGACAAGTAAATTTTGTTGAGGAACCGTCGCTGGCGACCAGTCCGATCGATTCCTTTGCTTAGAACAAAACGAATCAATCACAGAAGACAGAATAATAGATTGAACACAGAGAGAGGTAGAGAGAACTCCTGATCTTTCTTTATTGCTTTCAATTGCATTGCATGTACAAAATCTGATAGTACGACTCCCTATTTATAGTCTACGGTGGGATGTCCATAATAGACCAGGACTCCTCGTCTGGCCCAGGTTTCCTAACAAATTTATTGGAGCAGATACCATTACGAGTTGTCTACCTACCTTGGTCGCAACCACCGATAAGGTAAGAATGGTTGGGGCAGGTACAATAGTAGCATCCGTTTTCGATATCGTTGCATTGTTGGTTACTAGCGCACGCGTATCGCTTCTCATCTAGCTGAGCCCTTGGAACAATTTGGTCCGTCTGTGAGAGAGACAGAAAGGTAGGCGAAAGTAGCACCGATGGTGCCTGCGTTTTTCTTATCAGAAAGGAGATCTGCTATGCTAAATCGATAATCATTGTATGATATGAAAGCTTTAATAGTACTACTAGCATTTACAACGGGCTTTGCTCCGGTTTCTTCTTTCTGGATGATGGTAAATTTAATTGCCCGAAGGCGTTTATTGATTGGGATGTTGCTTGTATTGCACGGGGGCAAATAATTGCAGCCATATTTATATACTACCATTGTAGTGTTCCACTTCCATATATCGTATAGTGTAAACTAATTATTGTGACTCAGATCTCCAGTCTAGTCGACGCAACGTGGCGTTGACTCAGGTCGCCAGTCTAGTCGACGCAACGCGGCGTTGACTTGGGTCTCCAGTCTAGTCCAAGATAGCGCACAAAATGGGGCACAAAATAGGACGACGACGACGACTGTGCCATCGAAAACGAAAATGCCATGTTCTTTCCGGCTTTTCAATCATATTTAGCTTCGATTTTTTCATCAGTAACTATTTATTAAATAGGATTCCTTAGGGGCCGCTTTTTTGGACTTCAGCTTATGGCTTTTGATTTCTAATTCACTATTCTTTTATTTCGTTTTTTTAGCTTTTTTGCTTTTTGGGGGGCTTTCTTGCCTTTTCTTTTTTCTATATTTGTTTGCATTGTTCGTAATGAGCTAACATGTTTTTCATTTTTAAATTTTTTAAATTTTTTAAATTTACTTACACTAAGTAAGTCATTATCAGGTACAGTGCAATTCAGTTCTAGATTCTTCTTGTCACACCAATTCCCTTCTTTCCAGCATAACTTTTGTAAAAAAATAATAGCATAGTCCTCACTTTTGTAAAAAAACAGTTGTAGTAACATATAAGGCCCCTTCTTTTCGGCTTCTGCTTTTAGCTTTTTTATAGTAACTAATTTTCTGTAGCAACTAACTTCCAAACGAAGTACCTTTTGAGGACGGGGTCTACAAATTAATTATAATAGACACTACAACGACTTCATCTATATTGGCGAAAACCCCACATGAGTTTTTCTTACTCCGTACTCTCTCACACGAACAGCCAAAAGCCACTAGCCATAACCAAAAGCCACCAAGCACAGTCCAAAAGAATATACCCATATTGTCATACTACTACAACATATCTCTACATAGGTGAGAATAGAAACACCTTCATTTATTGATAGTACTTCATCAAGTACAAGAGTGATTCACTGGTCTATAAATAACTAGATATTGTGGCATTCCAAAAGGGATCTAGATTTTGTGTGGATGGACAAATAAGTGATTCGATAAAAGATAAAAAATTCTTATTTTCAAGGAAAAATGATATAACATCATATTATGGGAAATTTGAAATTTTTGAATGAAGTTGCCATTTGGATCCTTTTAAAATTCTCAGTGAATATAAAACTCAATTTTAAACTTAAAATCCGAATTCCAAATGCAAGATTGGAATTTAAATCATAATTCAAATTCAAATTTGAAATCCAAACTGAAACCCAAAATGCAAAGTCAAAAATTTAAACCTTGGACCAGCCCAAATCTGTCCTTCTTTCTTTCCCTTCCCTAGCTCATTGGCCTTCAGCCTAGCTGGCCAAACCCTCCACCTCTCCTATCTCTCTCGGCCGTGCGCCTAACCTGACCACACCGTGCCACGTTGCTCAGTCGTCCTCGCCACAATTCTTCACCGCGTGCACATGCCCAGTTGCTCTCTCTTTTCCCCCTCTCCCCTTTCTACCTAGGCACGCACGACACGCCCATACCGCGCTTGCCGCGCCGCATCATGGCGTGCACCTTGTGTGTGCCACCACGCCGTGTGCTCATCCTCGCCGTTGTACTCATCTCTGCCATGCACTGCACTCTACTATTCCCTCTTCCTCCCCTACCTGTGCGCGCCCTGACTCGGCCCCATCACATTCGCCGCACCGCATCGTGTGCCCATGCCCTGCGAACCCTGGCACCATACCATGCATCCTCGTCGTGCCGCACAAACGCTGACCACGCTGATGCTGCCATCTTTGGCCACCAGCGCCATTAAGGCCCGCACAGTGCCATGTCCCCCACTTCGTCTATTAAAGCCACCCAACCTTTCCCCAAGCTCCCTCACCTCTCCCCTAGTTCCCTCGCACTTCCCCTTGCCCATTCCAAGCCCGGAGCGAGCTCCCCTCTGTCGGAGCCAAGCGCCATCGTAGCCGCTCCGTCACTATGCTACTCTAGTGAGCCCCTCCCTCTGCTAACCACTCCAGCGTAATCACCTTGCCCTCCTCTCCATCTCTCCTTATCCAGTTGGGTTTCCTTGCGTAGGAACTCGTCGGCGCCACCTTCTTCCCCAAGTCTAGCCACCCCCTTCCTTTCGATTCAACGTCTAGCGCATCATCATCCCATTCCGTTCGATTGAAGCACCCCCTCACATCCCTCCTTCGATCCTTGTCATCGATTTGGTCGTCGACTACTCGCGATCACTGGTATCGTGGAAGACCACCATGCCACCTTAGGCCCTCGTTGTCAAACTGACTCGAGCCTCCCGGACCTCGCTGTTCACTCTAGTGAGTTCCCCATGCCCCTAGGTGCTCAACGCACCACTTAATTTCTTGCTTCGCCACCGGCGCCATGGCCGCCATGGTGGCCGACATTGTGCACCATCACACTACTCCTACGGCTCATCGCCGGTGACGCCACCGCCACCTACGGGTGCGGTATGGCCCTAGCAATCCATTTTGGTTCTTGCTGGTGACCACCATCTCCTCCCTCGCTGGCAATAAGCATAGCAAGGCCATGCCCTATTCAGGCGTTAGGGAGGAGTCGCTGTAGCAATTAATTAGTATTAATGATATTCTTAAGACATAATTAAGTTCGTGTTAATGACGTTTATTAATTAGGGTTAATCAATCATTGACACATCAGCCACTCTATACTTTTCGTTAAAGAAAATAATTAAAAAAGAAATTAAAAACCCTAAGGGCCCCACATGTCAACCCCTCTATTATATTTTCTTAAGGAAAACAATTTTTATAAAAATTAAAACCCAGTTGGTCCCACCTGTCAGCCTCTAGTATATTTTCAAATAGGAGAATAAATCCAAAAATAAATTAAAATCGTGGGGCCTAGCTATCAGAGGGGCATACTCTCTCCTCTATTAATTTTTAGGATTTTTCCTAAAACTTTCCAACAAAAGTAAAATCATGAATTTTGGAGTTTATTTGGATTTATTTGCATGCTCGTGTATTTATTTGCTTTTTTGTCATAATCGCTCGATAAGAATATGAAGACCCATAAGAGCAGTAGTTTGAGCCCTACCCGAACCATCAAGGCCCACAAGTTTGTGAGCAAGGTGAGTCAATACTTTGATCATGTTGTGCTTACTTTTTGAATGTAAATTTTGTTGATTTAAATTTGTAGGATCAACTACTGCAATCAGAGAGGAGGTGAATGATTGCCGCCGCTTTTTGAAATTTCTTGTCGATCAGTGATCAATTACCAAGCATAAGACCACTTGATCAATCTTTTAGCTTGATCACCTGCTCGACCGACTTGACCGTGGTCGTAAGATCCAAAACCTCCAGCAATCATCAATGCACTTCAAGCAAATCAAGACAGATTGATTCAAGACTATCTTTATTCCTGGAATCTCGTGGATTTACAAAGTGCCCTAACAAACACCCCTAAAAACCTTCTCGATGAAAGCCCCCTCCAAAAACCATGTGTTAACCCATAACCTCTCCCTGCTTTTATAGGTTAATGCCCCAGACATGTCGACATCAAACACGTACACCAAAATATATCTCTTCCAAAAATCAATGGAGTCGAAACCCTTCCAAACACGAGTTTTCTGATATCTCTAATCCTTTCCGTTATAGACTCCATCCATAACATTTCCAATCTCACCATGTAATGAAGCCTCCAGGACAGTACCTCCTGGATCTTCATCACGCATTATCACCTCTTGTGTCGAAGCCTCCTAGATCGCACCGCCTGTAGCTTCTCCACGAATCACCATCTTTGATCTCCACGTGCTCCAGCGTGAGCCCAACCACCTCGCATGACATCCTCGACCACCTGAACCTCAAATTTTTTATCCTAGTCCCGGTCCTCCTCGTCACTGACTATGACCTCCTCCGCGCCAACCTGCACATGCAAAAACCAGGAAACTATCTCCTAGCACAAGTTCTTCACAATTTGACCGACATTAATCCACACATACAAATCACACCCTTGTCCAAGAACCACACCATCCACGAACACCAACCAGTTCATCCACGACCACGATCTCCAACGCTCTCTAGAACTCACCTTCTGACCACTTAATACAACTAGTTACAACCGCTATGCAAGACTGGTCGCTAGCTCATCGAGATGTCGACGCTCCTGTAGAATATGGGGCAGTGCACCATATTGGGTGGTTTTTTTTGGCTATAGCTTTAGCTTTGTTTCTATTTTTATAGTAAGTTATTATTAAATGGTGTGTTTTTAAGGTATGGTTTATATATAAATTATAGTACAAATTGTATCAAGTTCAGTTGTACACACCAAAATCGCATACGACTATTTCTCTCTGCATACTGCCTCTCACGAACAGGTCAGAATTCAAAAACTATAGCCATAAGCTATAAGCCTCAGCCCAAAAGAACCACCCATTGGGTGGTTTTTTTTGTTGTGACTTTTGGTGTCTAGGTTATACTCCATTTGGTTCACAAAAACACATTGTTTTGGAATACATGCAATCAAACTTTAGAAACTTTGGCTATTGATATCTTTTTAAATATTTAGATTAGATACATGAAAATCATATGTATAGATTCATCTAGAAAAATAATTTCATAATATTATAATTATGTTGGGTTTTACAAATATATTATAATAGTAATTGTGGTCAAAGTTGTATTTTGAAGACCATTTCGATGTCTGAAATGACTTATTTTTGTGAACTGGAGGGAGTAATTTTGAAATTCTGACTATTTGTGAGAGACAATATAAAAAGAGAAAAAGTTGCATGCAATTTTAACCGGTACATCTGAACTCAGTAAGGCAAGTGCATAATAAAGCGGTAAATTCGGGTAATGTTTGTTGATATATGTATGATGATGCATTGCTTATCATGTGATGGTAAGTTAACTATTTCTGGATGCATGATGAGAAATGATGAATGACGGTTGTTGAGACATGACTTGTTGATATGCATAAATAGAGAATTTGCATTGCATGCACGTCATGAAAAGACATAGTGTTGTGGTATCATTGGTCCACTTGGTGTGGACGCTCCATGAGAGTGGAGATTGAGGTCCCCGTATGAAAAAGGACGGGCTACTGTGGTCCCCGTATGAAAAAGGATCGGCTTATGATCCTCACATGAAAACAAGGTGGGACTGGGTGAGCATCGACGGGTGCTCGTTCTGCTATACCGGTATAGGCTAAAGAGATAAGAGAGAGGAGCATGTGCATTTGCATAATGTTTGATTAATAAGAGTTTAAAGAGTTTGAATGGTAACAAATGGTGATTGAACCTATGATGACTATGGACTGATTTGTGAACCTGTTATTTACTGTTTTGCTTTGTACTTGCTGAGTCTCTGGACTCACCCTTGCTTTGTCATTGTTTTTAGGTGAATGATGGCGACATGCATGGAATGGGATAGTCCTTTTGACACTGCACATATGAAATAACAGTTTAGCCTTACACTTAGCTTTTATGTTTACTCTAGTGTTAAGTCTTTTGTGGCTCATTGTTTGGTTAGTTTACTTGTGAGCCGTGGTGGTGGGTCTCCATGGTTGTGGGGCCCAAAGCCTGTTTATGATATGGTTTATGCAATGTAAAGTTAGTTGGCTTATTGTGATTATCTGATATTTATTGTGATTGGATTAGCATCACATCTTTAAAATGGTAAGTGTGTGGTGGTAGCATCTTAGGTCCTATGAAGAGCCGGAGTGTTACAGTTACATTGCTGGTCTGCCTCGGGTAGGCCTGGTCCACCCCATTCTGTATGCGTTGGGCCTCGGGTAGGTAACGACTAGCACTTGCCCATCATGATTTAATGGTAGATTAGCTTGTGAACTGTGGCTTGTTGGCCTTTGAGGAGATATGTATGTTATGAATAGCGCTTGTATTCAATATGAGGCCAATGGGCCGGTATATATACACAAAGTACAGGTGGTAAATATGCAAAGAACCCCTCATAACAATGGGGAATAACAAGCTATACATATATCTCTAACACCCCCCCTCAAACTCATGGTGGATCAACAACACTGAGTTTGGAGAGGTAGAAGCTGTGCTGTGCTCGAGTCTGAGCCTTCGTGAAGAAATCCGCTATTTGAAGCTCCGAAGGCACATACTGAAGAGTAATCACCTGATCATGCACACAAGACCTCATGAAAGAAGCATCAACACCAATATGCTTGGTGAGCTCATGCTTCACAGGATCACGAGCAATACTGATAGCACCTGTACTGTCTGACAAGAGAGGGGTCGGTGTAGTGACAGAAACACCAAAATCCTCAAGTAACCACCGTAGCCAAGTAATCTCTGCTGTCAAGAGAGCCATGGCTCGCAACTCAGCCTCTGCACTCGAACGGGACACTGCAGTCTGTTTCTTCGTCTTCCAGGCAATAAGAGAACCCCCAAGAAAAACACAGTAAGCAGAGATAGACCGGCGATCAGAGGGATCGCTGGCCCAAGTAGCATCCGAATAGGCCTGAAGCTGTAACGAGCTGGAACGTGGAAAGAAGAGACGGCGAGAGATAGTCCCGCGAAGGTATCGCAGAACTCGAAGAAGGTGGCTGTAGTAGACCTGAGTGGGAGCTGAAAAAAACTGACTCAGAATATGAACTGGATAAGTGATATCCGGACGAGTAACAGCAAGGTAGACAAGACTCCCAACAAGATGACGATAGCGAGTCGGATCAGAAAGAGGCTCGCCATCAGAGAGTCGGAGATGAACATTGAGCTCCATGGGAGTCTCAACAGTACGCTGATCAGTGAGAGAAGTGCGATCAAGAAGATCCTGAATATATTTCTCTTGGGACATAAAGAAACCATCTGGAGTGGAAGTAACCTCAATCCCAAGGAAGTAACGAAGAGGACCAAGATCCGACATAAGGAATTGCTCACTAAGACGAGCCTTGACAAAGGCAATGTACTCAGAATCATCTCCCGTAATGATCATATCATCAACATACAGAAGAAGAAGAGTCCGACCACGAGACGAAGTGTGGACAAAGAGCGCAGGATCATGATCACTAGCTGAAAAGCCAGCAGCAGTGACCACAGAGGAGAAGCGCTCAAACCAAGCACAAGGGGCTTGCTTAAGGCCATAGAGAGAGCGACGAAGGCGACAGACCATGCCCTCAGGAACAGAATACCCGGGTGGCGGATGCATGTAGACCTCCTCACGCAACTCGCCATTAAGAAAGGCATTCTTGACATCAAGCTGAGAAACAGACCAGTGGCGAATAGACGCCACCGAAATAAGAGTGCGAACAGTGGTCATGTGGGCCACAGGAGCAAAAGTCTCGTCGTAGTCAACACCATGCTCCTGCTGGAAGCCACGAGCAACAAGACGCGCCTTATAGCGCTCAAGAGAGCCATCAGAGCGAGTCTTAATCTTATAGACCCACTTACACGTGATGGGATGAGAATGAGATGGAAAAGGAACAAGATCCCAAGTACCAGTACGCTCGAGGGCAGCAATCTCCTCGGCCATGGCAAGCTGCCACTCAGGATGAGTAACAGCATCCCGGTAGGAGACAGGCTCACGAATAGCTGCGCCAGCAAAGGCAAAACGGGCAGGAAGCCGAATCGACTGGCGATCGCGGAGAGCGTAGCGAGGAGAAGATGACCCATCAGGGGAAGATGGAGCATCAGAAGAAAATGGAACATCAGGAGAAGATGACTCATCTGGAAGATCCTCAATAAGGGGAAAAGGTACTGTAGTGGGAGGAGCCTGGGGAGTCGTAGGAGACGACACAGGCGGCGACAACGGCGGAGAGGCCACAGGAGGAATATGTGGAGACTCAGTGGGACAGGTGGACGAGGGCAAAACAGATATAGGTGTATCTGGAAAGGTCACGAAAGACAGAGACTCCACAGAGGAAGCCGAAGGAGAGGCAGGACGTGGGTAGAATGGACGAGACTCGTCGAAAGTCACATCCCGAGAAACCCGTATCCGACGACCAACAGGATCCCAGCACCGATAGCCCTTGTGCTCGGCACTGTATCCCAGAAAGACACACTCAACAGACTGAGCGGTCAGTTTGGTGCGTTCTCGAGGGGCGAGGAGAACGTAGCAAACGCAGCCAAACAGATGAAGGGCAGAGTAATCAGGAAGACGACCACAGAGACGCTCAACAGGGATCGCACCCTGGAGAGCAGAAGAGGGCTGGATGTTGACGAGATAGGTGGCAGTGGAAACAGCCTCGGCCCAAAAGTGAGGTGGAATAGAGGCGGCGATCATCAGAGCACGAGCAGTCTCAAGGAGGTGACGATGCTTGCGCTCAGCGACACCATTCTGAGCATGAGCACCAGGACAAGAGAACTGAGCGAGAGTGCCCTGCTCAGCAAGGAAGCTGCGCAGGTGACGAGAGAGGTACTCGCCAGCAGAATCAGAAAGACACGAATAGGAGTGGAGAACTGTGTGTGAATCATAGTGGCAAATTGTTTATAGATAGACAAGGCCTCACTACGAGAAGACATGAAATATATCCAAGTGTGACGAGAGAAATCATCTATAAATATGATATAATATCGATGACCCCCTTTCGAAACGAAGGGAGCCGGACCCCAAACATCTGAATGAACAAGATCAAAAGGACGCTGAGACACAGACTCACTATGAGGATAAGAAAGCTGAATCTGTTTACCTAACTTACAGCCCTGACAATCTAAAGACACGTCTCCTGAGACAGACCCCAGAAGACCACGACGAACTAAGGACGACAGACGGGATCCACACAGATGGCCAAGACGGTGATGCCACTGCTGGAAAGAGCCGGTAGACGAAGTGGCAGAAGCGGAGAGACTGGCGGCGATGGTGGCAGCGGAAGGAAGGTGAAGCCAGTCAAGCTCCCAGAGACACTGTGAGTCACGGCGCCGAGGGCCAGAACCAACCAGAGCTCCCGTGTGGCGATCCTGAACACAACAAGAGTCAGAGTCGAGAATGACTCGATAACCAAGGTCAGTAATCTGCCCAGCAGAAAGAAGCTGCATGGTAAGGCGAGGAACATGAGCAACAGAAGGAACATGAAAGGATGAGTTGCTAAGAGATCCTCGACCAGAGACAGAAAGAGATGTACCATCAGCAGTAAGAACACTGATAGGAGAATCAAGAGGTGTAATAAAAGACAGAGTGGAAGGATCAGGAGTCATGTGAAAAGATGCTCCAGAATCAAGAATCCACGGGGAGGTACCTGACTATGTAGGGGGTGGTTTTGTAGTGCCCGAAGAGTCAGTAGCAGAACCTGTCGAGGGAGAACCTGAAGCGGCAAGTAGGCGTCGAAGTCTGGCTATCTCCTGCTCGGTGAGAGAAGCTGCTGAAGAAGTCGATGTAGACGTCGTCGTAGAAGCACTAGTGCCAGTAGAAGAACGGCGTGAAAGATGCCGCTTCTTCTTATAGCACTAGGACTCAATGTGGCCGACCTTGTCGCAGTAGGAACAGTGAGGACGGCCATCTCCAGACGGAGGACGGCCACCACCACCTGTGGTAGCCGCTGGAGGAGGCAGTGTAGCAGGCGGACGAGCGGCGAGCACAGAGGGGAGTGGCATCAGACCAGCACCACTCAGACGAGTCTCCTCCACGCGTATCTCGGTAAGAGCCTCCAGGAGAGTGACACGAGGGTGGCGTGCAAGGAGCTGGGCACGCCTTTGCTCGAACTCAGGACGAAGGCGAGTAAGAAACTCGTAAACCCGCTGAAACTCCAGGTCAGCACGTACATCCAGGCAGCATGGACAGGTACGACAGCCAGCAGTGCGAAGTGAGTCCAACTGACGCCAGACAGCAGAACTCTGAGCGTAAAAAGCGTCAACAGTAGCATCACCCTACTGAAGAGAGTGCTCCTGGCGGACCACGGACAGGTACAAGGCATCACCAGAGGGCTCGTAGCGCTGACGAAGATGAGTCCACATCTGGAAAGCCGAAGGGAGTCCCACAACCTCAGAAGAGAACTGAGGCTGGACACTGGCGATGAAGACAGCAGCAGCCCGAGCGTCGTCATCGTACCACTGAGTGTAGGCGGTCAGACGATCCTTGTAGGAATCCAGAGCCTCCTGGTAGGCAGAGGCAGCTTCATCATTAGCAAGGCGAGCGGCCTCAACAGCAGCCTTATCGGCTGTCGGGGGCAATGCAACAGGCGTAGGCTCCGTCGGAGGAATAGGGTAAGGCGGGCAGGTGACATCGCCAGAGAGGACTTCCCAGAGACGAAGACCACGCATGTGGATGCGCATGTGAGACACGAAGTCGGTGTAATTAACACCATCAAAGATCACCGGGCAGCGAGGGAGGGAAACGGTGCCCATTGGTAGGCGGCGCTGGACGGCGCGGCGACCAAGGCAACGAAGTCTAACAGGCAGCGCTGGACGGCGCGGCGGTTAGAACGACGTTTTTTTTTCTTTTTTTTTCTTTTTTTTTCTTTCTTCTTTCCTTCCGCTCGGTTAAAACCTCAAACGGGCCAGAGGCCCGTTACGCACGCACGCGTTAGGGTTTGCCCGCGGCGGCGGCGCGACGGCGGCGGCCTGGCGGAAGGCGGCCGGGCGGGCGGGCGCCAGGCGGGAGGCGGAGGCGCCGAACCGAGGGCGGGCGAGCGGGTGCCGGGCGGAAGGCGGCCGGGCGGGCGGGCGCCAGGCGGGAGGCGGCGGCGCCGAGGCCGGGCGATCGGGCGCCGGGCGGGAGGCAGAAGGCGGAGGCGCCGAGCCGAGGCCGGGCGAGCGGGCGCCGGGCGGGAGGCAGAAGGCGGAGGCGTCGAGCCGAGGCCGGGCGAGCGGGCGCCGAGCGGAAGGCGGCCGGGCGGGCGGACGCCAGGCGGGAGGCGGAGTCGGCGGGGCCGTCGGCGGCAGGGGAGTCGGCGGCGGTGACGACGACGAGGAAGTTGGCGGGACCAACGGGGGAGTCGACGACGGCGTGCTCGAGCGGGCGGGCTCGGGCGGAGCCAACGGCGGCGGCGGCGAGGCGACAAGCGAAGCGACGGGAAACCCTAGGTAGGCTCTGATACCATGTTATGAATAGCGCTTGTATTCAATATGAGGCCAATGGGCCGGTATATATACACAAAGTACAGGTGGTAAATATGCAAAGAACCCCTCATAACAATGGGGAATAACAAGCTATACATATACCTCTAACAATGTAGACAGCAACGGAATCAACAGGATCGGGCTTGAGGCTTGACGAATGAAGATGTGTCGTTCTATTGGAGCTTTTTTTTTTTGTTTGGAAATTGAACTGCGTAGTACGAGTAATCCTTTGAATTAGTGAATCTCTTGTGTTGACTGTTGTAGACTAGTAGGCTTTGTAGTGCACTAGTTTTGTGCATTGGTTTGCTTGCATCTATGACTGAAGAGTTTGGTTCAAGCCAAATTCATTAGTTCAATGCTGATTATTAGTGTTGCACCTGTATTCTCTGTTCTGTAAGTACTAGGCTTTCAATTAAATGGTTCAATGCCGGGCTGCGAGATGACTGCTAGTGCAGTAGCTAGTAGTGCATACTGCTTGCTTAGGCCCGCCTGACGAGTGTCGAATTTTGTGACCGCAAGTATCTCCGACTCGCCGTATCATTTGCAATCCGTGTTAACTTTGATACATACGGTATTTATCACTGCCATTCTTAAATAAATTAGTGTTTATCCATCCCAAACTATATTTTTAAAAATACCATATTTACCGAACTAACTATACCCGTATTTACCGAGCTGTATGTACCAAGAATACCAAACGAACAGCCCTACCAGGGACGACGTAAATCTAAGACGCAGCCTGTTGTTGTAGCTGTCATCCCAGGGCGGGAGACAAATTTTGAAGCTTGACACTACTGTCAAGAGTCGAACTTGGCTTTCCTTCCCTAGGGAAACGAAGAAGTGAACATCCTACTACAGTCCTGCTATGTAATTGTTGTGCTACTGCTAGCGCTAGGGCGAATTCTACTAGCTATTTTTTTTAAAAGAAATCTACGATTAAAACGATCACGCACATCAAACAGACAGTATTGAAGGTCCAGCCCGCAGGCCGCACTTCTGTTAACGAAATCGGTTTTTAAAATTGGAGATTAGATGCCTAGAACAGCCCTTTTCTGCCTTCAACAGCTCAGCCAAGACTAGTGGTGAGTGCACACCAAAAATGTTGGACTGCCTCACTATGTATGTACTGTTGTATGAGGTTTTGCGTGCTTTCTGCATTCATTCAAAGAATACTTGCGTTCTCTGTTTTGCATTACACGATTATATATGCTCCCCGCATGGCATGGGCCTCTGCCTAAAGGAGAAGCTGTGTGCTGTGTGCACTCTTGTCACTCCTGTCTGCTTTACTCAAAGCCAGGCCGATATTTCTGTTTTTGTTTCTTCATCATATGATTGTATCGTCTGTTTTTCATATCTACTGCTGTTTCGGCAATTGCCTAGAAAAGTCAAAAGAAAGTTACAGTAAATAAAAATTGTTATCGGCATTCACGTATTTTTTATTCGGGTTATATTGATCCAACATGTAGCAAATAGAAAGTGAAATATCATATAGCATGTACAACAAAAGGAAAACAGTTGCAAAGCGTTATAGGAAAATTACGATTTAGCGAGGTAAATCAGCCCACGAAACTAGTTCTTGCTCCATTGTATAGCATCGAGTGACATCAACCTGTGTTGACGAACTAGCAACAGGGGCAAACTCAACATACTGTGTAGGAGAAGTAGCATTAGAATTGGACCGTAGTAATGGCTCAATTTCACTGTTCCTTTGTAACTCCGGCTTTTCCTTTGTTATCGTAGCTCTTAGGAGCTGTAATCTAAACTCCACTTCTTTCATTGTAGGCCTCTTTTCTCCTCTTAACCTTAAGCACATCTCTGCAAGTGAGGCCAATTCACCAATTTCTCCTTCCTGCGCTTCCTCAATAACCTGCGAATCCACTATTTCCATTATAGTTCCTTGTTGTAGACTATGAAGGAAGTAATGGCACAAGTTCTGCACTTCTGCTTTTCACCAAAACAACTGAGAAAGATTGGCTTCTTCCTTGTAAGGAGCTCAACAAGTACCACACCAAAACTATAAACATCACTCATCTCAGTTAATTGACCTGTATGGTAGTATTCAGGATCCAAGTACCCAAAAGTTCCTTGCACAATTGTGACCACATGGGTTTCATCAATGGGAATGGATCTGGAAGCACCAAAATCAGAAACCTTTGCGGTAAAATTGCCATTTAATAGTATATTAGCAGATTTCACATCTCTATGAAAGATTGGTATTGAAGCAGCAGAATGGAGATAAGCAAGAGCACTTGCAGCCTCAAGAGCAATCCTGATACGATCCTCCCATATTAACAGGCATTTGGTATTCAAATCACCATGAAGAAGGCCATAAAGTGTGCCGTTGGAGATGAATTCATACACGAGCAAAGGTACCTCCGACTCAAGACAACAACCAAAAAGGTTTACTACATTTCGATGAATGATTTGAGACAAGATGGCGACCTCATTGATGAATTGGTCGATTTGGCTTTGCTCCACAATTTTGGACTTTTTGATGGCTACCACACGTTGATCAGATAAAATCCCCTTATAAACTGTTCCATGACCTCCTTGACCTAAAATACGTGTTGTCTCAAAGTTATTCGTTGCCCTCTCTAGCTCTTCCAAAGAAAATATTCTTGTGCTTTGCGCAGCAGTTTCATCAGATATCAACTGCTCCAGTAGTAGGCCTTTGTTCCTTCGGAAGTATGCTCTTCGAATTTTCTTTTGGATGCCTCTCTTCCACTGCCGGACTAATACGGTTGCAATCAATGTAATAGATAGAACTCCGAGACCACTGCCGAGTCCAATAAGAACTCCTACATATGTACGTATATGTGACATTTTAGAGTTACATTCTTTTCTTTCTCAGAATTAGACTGCATAGGGAAAAAGCGGATGAGGAAAAGTCTGACGTACCCAAAACAAGGCTATGTTGTTTACTGGAATTGCATTGCCTTTTTAAAGGATCGAAAGAAGTACCACGAGAACAACCAGTGCAAGTGTAGTTCCCTTCCAAATTATAGCATATTCCATTACAATTGTTGGGTCTCGAACACTCATCAATGTCTGCCAAAAATAAAACTGAATGTGAATTGAAGATAATAATATGCTTTTCAATAGAAGTTTCTGTAGCAAATCTCTGTGTAATCTGTTCTAAAACCATCTGTATCATTGATGTGTAAGAACTTTTATGTTTTGAGGGGTTCAGCATGTAATACAATTGAGGATGAAAACATACAATAGAGATCTAGTGGGCTACCTTTACAGCCTTCTTTGACATAAGGATTTCCTTCATAGCCCATAGAGCATTTGCAGCAGTAACCAACATAGACATGTCCATTAGTGACAGTAGAGCACTCACTGTTGGCGCTAACGCAGGCATACGCTTTCTTGTTTTTCACTTTTTCACAGGATATATTATTCACAGCCCACTTCCAAACGCCATGTTGTTCAAAAAAGTCAAAGTCGTGTACATCATCATCTAACTCGTCGAACGATATGTAATGATTGTAATCTACTACAAACACTTGTTTGTTGGCATCTTGAAGGTATGAGGGCTTGTCAAGAAAGAGGAGCCCTTCTTCTGCTGAGATATTGGTCACCTGATATTGTAAGGGTGGTTTTCCAATAAAAGTTTGATTGGATGTGCAATTCAGTTCAAACTTCCTATATGCAGAACATCTTTGTTCAAGCCCAAAGGGGAAAGGTATACTTATGTTGCCACATGATCTAGAACAATCTGGCTTATCTCCAGCAGGGTCATAGTCTGTTCCAGTTCAGAAACATTAGGAAACAATACTATATAGTGAGAAACAATAGCTAGTATACATAATTTGTACATTCGGCTTTAAAATTGCATCTAAAAAAATTCTAAAAGAACAAAAAAATTCTAAAAGACCGGCTAATAAGGTAAAAGAAATTCTAAAAAATATATAGACAATTCGACATTAAAAATTGCATCTATACATGTTAAAACATTAGGCATGGAGAAGTTCAATGGGTTCTAGAAAAATGTGAAGAACAAAAAAAACATCCGTCAGCTATCTGTCATATACTAAACTGATCACTAGAGGTGCAGGAATGTGCATCGCTATAAAAAATTTCATACGACACAGCTTATCCAATACAGGTAAGTATCTCTGCAGTTTCTAGCAGAAGGTTGTGGACGTTTTAGCTGAGATGTTATGCGTAACGGCAAATCAAGTTACGTCATGAATTGGTACGTAGGAGAAACAAAAGTTGAACACCAAACTGCAAATATGCATATGTAAAAAAATACATGGAAGCAGAGATCATGTCACCTAGTTTGCATCCACCGAGAAGCGAGAAGGTAGGGATTGCCATCATCGAGTTTATCAGGGCAGATACAAGAGTAGCCTCCGCTTGGCATATCCACGCATTTGTTATCACCGCACGCGTACCGCTTCTGATCCAAGCCAGCCCTTCGACAATTGGGTTGATCTGTGATTACAGGTAACAGGAAGTAGTAGGTAGCACCGGTGGTGCTTGCCTCTGCCCTTCGCCTTGCCGCCGCTGGAGCACGCCGCCGGAGGCTTGTGCGGGTGCTAGGAAGGCGGCGGCGGGGCTCTCTCGTCTGGATCTGGACGGCGGTGTCTAGATCTGGGCGACGGTGTCGAGGCGGCAGGGCCCCAGTGGTGGTCGCCGGTGGAGGCTGTGCGGCGTGGGCGGCGGTCGGGGCCGGAGGGCGCCTTCGGGCGTGAGGGGGTGTGGGGGCGGAGTTGGCGCGCACGTGGGGCGGTGTCGAGGAGGCACGGCGGCGGTGACGAGGTTGCCGGCCATCGGCGTGCGTCTCCGGAGTGCGGACGTCCGAATCTGGGTGAGCGCGGGTCCGGCGGCGGTGCTGAGTCCCGGCTCGAAGAGGGGCGCTGGAGCCCGGCCTGGGTGTGGCTGGAGGCCAGGTTTCGGAGGCTGGCGGTGGTGGAGGTGGTTGGCGAGAGGGAGTTGGTGGCGGCTGAGTCCGTGGCGGCCAGCAGTGCCGAGCGGGCGGAGTTTGGTGGCGGCCGGCCAGCAGAGTCGAGGGGGCGGAGGCCGGTGGCGGCTCGGCGCCACCCGTGGGCGCCGAGTCCCCAGCGAGCGTGAGGGTCTCCGTCGGAGACTTTCCACGCTGTACCTTCTCGCGTCGCCTGACCTGCTAGCCGGTGTCAGGAGTTCGGTGAGGGGTTCGGGATTTTGGCCTCTGGAGGGCGAAGTCAGTTCCGACGAAGGAGGTTTGGAGGCTTGCCGGAGCTCTTCTCGGTCGAGTCGTGAGTTTGTGCGATTTGCATTTCGAGATGGGTGCGCGGTGGATGATTTGGTAGAGGAGGAAGATCAGCGCCGGCGGCAGAGGCCGGGGTGCGGCAGGAGGTGTGGCAGCTGGGACCCTGACGCTGCATTGCTCGAGCAGGATGGCTTGGTGCGGCGGTAAAAGAGCATTTATTGCTGGAGTTGCTGATGATAATGGCTATGGCTGGGCAATTGCTAAGGCTCTTGCTGCAGCTGGTGCTGAGATTCTTGTTGGTACATGGGTGCCTGCATTGAACGTATTCGAGACAAGCTTGAGACGTGGAAAGTTTGACGAATCACGGAAGCTGCCTGATGGATCTCTTATGGAGATTACTAAAGTCTATCCACTGGATGCAGTATTTGACTCCCCGGAGGATGTTCCTGAAGTTATTAAAACAAACAAAAGCATTGACATCCTTGTGCACTCTCTTGCCAATGGTCCTGAGGTAACAAAGCCTTTGCTGGAGACATCAAGAAGAGGGTATCTTGCTGCAGTTTCAGCATCTAGTTACTCTTTTATTTCCTTACTTCAGCACTTCCTACCCATAATGAATTCAGGAGGTGCTAGTATCTCTTTGACCTACATAGTCTCTGAAAGGACAATTCCTGGCTACGGTGGTGGCATGAGTTCAGCAAAAGCAGCGCTTGAGAGCGATACAAGAGTACACACTTCTCTATGAGATCATGCTTATCTATTTTGTGTGTGGGTGCGTGGGGTGCTGTGGAGGTGCTGGCGAAAGCCTTGCCGGTGTTCTTACCGGTCCCGACAACAATGACGCCTTCGGGCGCCATTTTCCTTCTTGAAGGTGTTGTCTTGGCACTCCACAGCCCTCATGTTTTCTGATCTCCAGGTGAAAACCTTGCCTCAGGTGAGGCGGGCGGCGTTGGCGACCCTTGTCGCCTCCTTGGAGGCGTCGCCTAGGAGGCCCTTCTTCACGCAAAATAAACCGAAGTTTGGGTGGCGCAGTCATTGAAAGCAAGGACGGAGAAGAAGCTCGGAAGCGTAGTCTTTCTAGTTTTTTTCATAGTCCTTAAGCTCTCTTTTTCGTTGTTGTATGCTCCTCAGTTATGAGGCTTTGAGCTTAAGATCTCGTGTAACCTTTGGTTGTATTGGCTGTATATATCCCTCGTGAATATAGAGGCCGGATTTTATATCCTTTATCTAAAAAACATCAGACAGGAGATCAGCTACTCTAAACTTATAGCGATCTGTTAAGAAAGCCTTTATTACAGTACTATTAGCTGGCACGACGGGCTTTGCATCCGTGCCTTCTTTCTGGATGATGGTAAATCTAAATGCTCCAACCGACGGCAGCAGTCTGATGGCGCAGCAGCCGATGCCATTGCATTCGTCTCCGGCAAAAGCGTTCTCCATGATCGCCATATCAGCACACGCACTTCTGCAATGTCCCAGGACGTGGCTGGTATCAGGGTCCAGCAGGTAGACCTCGATTCCGCAGCCGACGAACACCAGAGCATAGTAATATTCATCTAGCTGAAAATAAAGGTTTCTCCTTGGGGACTCCCACGATCTGTTGAAGGTGCCAAGCACACCTGGTGTCACTACAACAGAACATGGCTATGGTAACACTTGACTGCAACATAATACAAATTGTGTTACAGGCAAAAAACTCAGCAACACATACTTTGTGTCCCCAAGAGACCCTGTAACACATACTCAGTATGATCAATAAACGTGTTACAAGCATATAGTACCGTAACATAAACATGTGTTACAAAGCCATCTGGTAACATACAATACATGTGTTACGGACATGTGTTACTCTCTACTGTAGGGATAATCTTGTTCAACATTGATAGATTTGTATAAACAACACCACTACTAGATTGAAGATATTGATCTTTTTTTTAAGAAATTGGAAGGGCAAAGGTAGAAGTCCTTAAATTTACAGTACCTGTCCCTTATAACAGAAAATTGCAGTTTTTGGTTTGGAACCTTAAAATTGCAGTTTAAGGTAAATATGTGGAACCTCGCTGCTATTTTTCATGTTAGAAAATCTGCTTTCAGGTCGTGGAACCACAAGGTAGATTTGTAAAGTTGAAAATTTAACTATGACGAAAAGTGCTAACATGTTCTTCATACAAAATAATCCAGATTTGTATAGTCCAAAATAATTAGACATTATATGTAACGACCCACATCATTAATTAACCATAAGTGATGAATTACGACGTTAGCAGGATTAATTATACATAACTAATGAACTAAAATACGGGGGAATTTAAACTTTTATATGTCAATATAGATTGAAACCAACGAACGATGAATAACTACGTTAATACCGCAACTCCATCGACGAGGGCGAAGACCAATTGGTATAGACTAGAGTGAGATAAAATGTGATTGCACGAAAGGTAAAAACTTACAACTCAATTAAATTATATATATAACAATCCGTAGTACATTAGTCATTAAAGTACAATCCGTGTGGGATAAAATCAATAACATCTATGAAAATTTTTCACACACAAATCTCCCTCCACATACTTCCCGCTAAAGTAAAATTTTCCCTCCAATAATCTCAGGCAAATCTCTCAGGCAAATCATTCAACGCCTCGCGCCTCGCGAAATATCAAAGTCGCGCGCCTGGGGGTCCACGCGAAATCCCAAAACTGCCCCCAGGCCCCAGCAGCGCACCGCGCCTACTGCCTACGCCTGCGGCCTGCCTCGCGAATCCAGGGGCATCCCAGTATCCCACCTCCCACGCGAATCCATCTCAGGCTGCCATCTCCTGAGGCGTTGAAGCAACGGGCCGGAAGACACCTCGATCTCGCCGTCTCACCGCCGCCGGCGCCGCTCGCCGGAGACGCCCTCTTTCGCCACCACTTCACCTGAGATCCCATCCACCGCCGAGCCCCCTCGATCTCGCCGTCTCCCCGCCCATCCCTTGTGCCCTAGGCCCCCCTACTGTACGTGGTTGTTGTCTTGTTGATGTTGGTCACAGAGGAAGAAATCCACCAACTGTACGTGGTTTCCCTAGATGGGGGTTGTGAACTTGCTTGTATAAATGGGTCTGCACCTGTGATTAGCTGAGCACTTTGATATAGATATTGTTTTTGTGATTACCTGAGTATTTCTTGCCCTTTGGGTAGCAGTTCTCTTATCAGAGTCAACCAGTTAACCTGCTAATCAGATTGGCCTTAATGGGTAGTGTTCTTATTTTATGAGGTTTAATATAAAGAAAATCTGATGTTTCGATTTGCCCGCACACCGACGGATGATTTTGCTTTTCTGCTGTTACTAATAGGGTTCAATGTTGAGAAAGTTCAGTACAAGAACGTGATGTTTACAGTCTGGGATGTTGGTGGCCAAGAGAAGTTGAGGCCCTTGTGGAGGCATTACTTCAATAATACAGATGGCTTGGTACGTTTCGATTACTTTGTAATTATACAACCTTTACATATGTATATTGGTGTATTGTCATTCTGCTTTGGTATTTGTGGTTGACTTTGAGATGAAATTTCGTTAGTTTGCATTCTTGGTTATATAGGGTTATGGAAATTTATAATACAAGGCGCAAAATTGGTGACTATCATTTATTCATCTTATCTATCCTCATTATGTATTAGTAGACAAACACATTTAGTTCTTCAATACATGTTCAGTTCCCTACTTTTTGTTAAAACTTGAGAATGCTGTCCGGTTTTTCAGATCCTGCGTTGTAAGCTTATATGTAAACTTTTGGCAAAGTGGACACTTAAGGCATTACTCTTGAGCTGCTAAAGTATGTCTTGATTCGATTCTTAAGTTACAACTATCATTCTTATGCAGAAAGATTGTAGTTATTGGAAAGTGAATATAGTTAATTAGTCATTTCTTATTGTCTAGAAAGTGAATATAGTTAATCATACTCTTCAGGACAGCTAAATGATGCTCTTCAGTGAAACCTTATTCTACATTTTTGTTGTCTTTCTTCCTTGAGTGATCTGTGTGAAACTTTGGACTTTGGATGTATTCATGAATCTAGCAGGCAATAGATTATTCATGAATCCCCTCCTCCGCCGCCGCCTTAGACGCCCTCAAGGAATTCAAGAGGCCATACTCCATCCGAGCTATACATGTATGATTGAAATTTAGTATACTGTGCAATTTGTACCGCTTTGCAAAGATCGTCACAGAATATAGATGCATGATACAATTTAAGGGGGATTGCCTTTGGATTTTGGATTAGATATTGCAATGCTTAAGCTTGAGCTGTTGAACTCCTTCATGTATTCATTCTGTATTGCGTGCCATAAAGTTGCAACTGATTCTGCAAACGCAGCAAATCCCACCAATAATTGGTATCACACAATGCAGCTAAGTAAGGGACATATATTTGGATGAGATATGCTTCTTATTCTAATATGATGTCTATTTATTTTCTGACACAATATTTTTTTGCAGTCAAAGTACATTGGAGCACTCATGGAGAAAGCAGAACAGCGTAAACGAGAACAGGACATAATCACTACTACAAAACAAGGATATTGTATCACTTTCTTGTAACACATTCACCAATGTGTTCCAGTGAAATTTCATAGTAACACAAAATAGTGTGTTACAGACTTCGCTTGTAACACAAAACACTTTTTTTATAAAAATGTGTTACTGACAATAATTATAGTAACACAAAATTAATGTTACAAGCAAAATGTTACAAAAGTGTACTATGTTGTAACACATAAATGGAACATATAAAATGTGCTACAAATATATGCCCTGTAGTAACACAAAATAATGTTACAGTCCAATTGTTACAAAGATTCATAGAGCAATCGTCCCCCGGGCTGTTTGCTTCGCTCGCTCGCTTCCCCGCGCTCGCGCGCACGCGTCTATGTGCGGTGGACCCGGACGTCCTTGAATCATGCTCCCGGTTGCTCACTTTCCCTCGGCGCGAGAAAATTGCATATTTGGGATTGCAATCATCACGCTATGCAGTTTTGAAACTCCAATCGTCGACTTCGTAATAAATAGGCCTCAAAACGTTGGACACTTGATTTTCTTGCCATTATGTGTATTTTATCCCTCTTGTAGTATTCCTCCATGTATTTGGCGCAAGAACTGATGCTTTTACCCTTCTGTTCATTTGCACGTTCGTTCTGTTCTTTTGCACGTTACGTACTGATGCTGGGTAGCACCATGGCCTGTCGTATGGGGCAAGCAGGTAGGCAGCCGCTGCCTGGGCAAGCAGGCAGGCTGGCCACCTCCGGGCATAAAAATTATAGAATAATGAGCAAATAAAAATTTTAGAATATTGGACACAATAAAAATTCTAGGCATAAAAATTCTTGGCATATGACACAATAATAAGCACAATAATCATGAGTTCATCTCACAAATCCACGAATTTAGCCTAAACAAGTTCATCTCACAAAACCATAATTTTGTTCTAAATGATTTTCATCATTATCAAATAAAAATTCTGGATACATCTCATCACAGATAAAATCATTCATCCAATATGTAGCCTTCTCTTTGGTGTCATCTTTTTTGGTGCAGATGCAGTAGGCATCCCCAATTCCCCAGCTATGTAGTCATCACTTGGTCTTCTGGATTGCAACAACCTCTTAATAGCACTTAAGTCCATTAATTCACTGAAATCAAGAAATACTATCATTGCATCAGTTATGTGGTACTTCAATATCTGAGACAATGTTGGAAATACATAAAAAGCTATGAATTACATAAAGTAGACCCAAACAGTTTAATATGGCTCAGAGTCTGGAATCAGTGTATGAGTGTCCAGTTCATTTCAGTTTAGATGTTGCTTCATAGAACAGTCCAGTAGAGTTCAGTTCAGTAGAGTTTTTGGTTCAGTTCAGAGATCATTTAGATGGCTTTTTGGTTCATAGATCATTTCAGTTCAGAGATCAGCAAATATACTACAGAGTTTCTATGCAGGGGATACATGGCACCAGAATTCTATAACGAAGTAATTACAATTACATTCAAATCAGACATATATAGTCTTGGCACTATAATCATAGAGATGTTGACAGGACGTAAGGGGTATCCTGACATTGATAATGTAAGAATTGTCTGTCCTGACAAAGGGCCATGCATTGTTAAAAATTAACATATTACGATGGCTTTTTGTTCAGTTCAGTAGCCTGAAGATTTTAGTTGCAGAACCAAAGATTTCAGAGATTTCCATCTATTCCACATCGACACTAGTATTCAGCAAAGCACACTCATAAACATGGGACTCTGCTGACTAGCATTAAAAATTCCATTCACAACTCAATGGTTCATAGAACAGTCCACTAGAGTTCAGTTCAGTAGAGTTTCTCTTAACTGCAGGTGCATCAACAAATGGAGGTGATGCCGATGGTCAGCAAGGTGCATCAACAAATGTAGGTGATGTTTCAAGTTAGTGTGTTGTCGGACAGCTACAGTGCACAAATCGTTTCCAGTTACTATAACATACTAACTAAATCACAAATTTGTCATGGATCGGAACTTGCTTTTGCCCTCAAAACAAGGCTTATGTTCAGGGTTCAGACAATGCATCATTACACATATTCGAAATTGAGCAAACAGACCCTAGATCGTACCTTTGCTGTGCAGTCTGTGCAATCTCAAGCAGGGGGCGTCGGGTGGTGCTGCACTAGCGCACTGCCACAGTGACGATGCCGGCATGCGGCGGCGCGAGGCTTCCTGCCTGCAGTGGCGGATCCAGGAATTTCGGAATGGGTATTCGAAGTTACAAAAATATTGTTCAATAAAAAACATAAAGGTCCATAATAGCAAAAATTAAAGTATAATTGTTCGTACTACAGACAACAACTGAAATAATACAAAGAAATTATAAAATATGAGCCATAAGGAGGATAAGTTCGTGTGATTTAATTGCCATACAAAAATTTATATCCTATTATCTTTGGTTTCACAACCATAAGGAGAAAAGATGACATATGAGCCAGTCCAACAAGACATGTTTTTATCCTATATCCTCAAATCTAAACTATTTTAACTCAGTTTTGCTTTTCAAGAGGATAAGTTCGTGTGATTTAATTGCCATACAAAAATTTATATCTTATTATCTTTGGTTTCACAACCATAAGGAGAAAAGATGACGTATGAGCCAGTCCAACAAGACATGTTTTTATCCTATATCCTCAAATCTAAACTATTTTAACTCAGTTTTGCTTTTCAAAGAGAACAGCAACTCATGAACGGAAAAGCATTCACCACAACTGTCATTAAGTAGACATGACGCATTTTAGTAGCTCTAGCTTATCAAATAAATCTAATACCGACATTTGAGTAAAGAATATTAGAACTCATCTCCAATTGTTCTTATAGAAGTTAACTTTGTATAGCTTGTTTCAGTTTAATTTCGTCTCATTGTATCAGCTCAGCATTTAAATTACGGTACTTAAATACTGATGAAAATCTGCTGAACATCCGGGAAGCTAACTTGTTTCTCTCTTCCATGAACTAAATTCGCGCCACATCTTTTAACTAGACAAAACAATGGGAACTTTCAACGCAATAGCCATTCAACAAGCGCAACAAACAAGGGACTAGGCATTTCATCAAACAGGTTGCGCTTAAGGCGCACTCACCTTCGAAGTGGTAGGCGTTCGGCGTTCCAGAGGCGCGCGACCACCTCAACGGGCGGCGGCGCGAAGGCGCCTCCCCCCTTGGGCCTGCAGAGGCGGAGGACAAGGCCGGCGGAGGCGCGGGGCTCGCCGAAAGCCGCGTGGAAGTAGGGGTCCTCGGGGGCGGCAACGGAGCTCGAGGCGGGCGCCGGGGTCGGAGCTCCGGACCTACGAGAGAAAGGGGGAGGAGCCAGAGCGACACGGGCATCACTTCACTTTGCTCACACGCATGGCCTAGCGGAAGCGAGACGGGTTAGGGTTTTGGCGTACCTTGGCGATGGCGGGGAGGCCGCCCAGGGAGCGGGCGGCACGGGCGGGGGGAGGAGGGCCGAGCGCGCCAGCCGCCGCCGCTCGGGCGCCAGTCGCCGGATCTGAGAGTTAGGGTTGGTTGAGACTTGAGAGTCGCTCGCTCGGCCGCTCGCTCTGTCGCTGAGAGGAGAGATGCGAACAAAACCGAAGACGGCGCCCAACTTCGAGACGGCGTGACGCGGTGACGAGGCGATCAGCGCGAGCGCGAGCGCGAGTGGGCCGTGGGCCGTTTGGGCATGGCCGCGTGGGAGACCGGATGCAGAATGCGGACTGGCGCTGGGCGCTCGGCCGTTCAAGCAAACCTGTGTCCAGAAGCTTCCGGTTCAGTCGCGTCTCGCAGTCTGGAGGCGGCAGGCGACGGAGGTAGCAGGTGGGGCTGCGGGTAGGGATGAAAACGATTGGAAATGATCGGAAAACTCCTCAATTATTTTCTACTTCTATATTTGAATACGAAAACGAAAGTGAAAGCGGTAAAGCCGGACACGAAAACGAACGCGAACTTACGGAATATCGAGAATTTCGAAAACGAACCAATTCGAGCGGAATTATGTCGAACACGGTCGGTATACGAAAATTCAATACGGAATACCGACCTGTAGGACCAAGTGCATAACAATTAACAAGTGACCAAGTACATAACAATTATCAAGTGCATGATCAAGTTCAAGTGCATATAATAATTACCTAACACGAGTGCTGTCATCGGCTACAGTACGTGACTGCTTACTAGTACTACGTCGCCATGGATGGATTTGTATGTGACCAGTGCTCGTGCTGTGCTCCGTGCTCGTGTATGTTTCCTGCAGATCTTGCGTTGATGAGTGGCGCACAGCTGTTCATGCGGGAGGACATTGGGCTCACCGACGCAGAGATCGAGGTGCTCGCCGGGTCGATGAACGTGTACATGCTCGTCTCCATCCTCGCTGCGGGCTGGGCGGCCGACCTTCTTGGCCGCCGCGGCACGCTCGTGCTCGCCAATGCCTTCCTCATGGTCAGCGCGCTCGCCATGTCGCTCGGCGGTAGCTACCCGGCCCTCATGGCAGCGCGCTTCGTCACCAGCATCGGCGTCGGATTCTCCATCGTCGTTGCGCCGGTCTACAACGCTGACATCTCGCCGGCGTCCACGCGCGGCTTGCTATCGTCACTTCTCGATGTACGTACGCATGCATGCATGGGCACGCGCGCCGCGTTTCGTAGGCAGGATTTGGCCACAACGTTAGCCAAAGCCTCAACCTCAAGATCACTCACAATTGATTCAACCATTTTAGAATCTGAACAAAAATTCGGTTTAAACCATATTTACAATACGATATATTCCGAATACAATACCTCTCCTGTCTTATTTACCCTAATCTAGTCTCTTTTTTTAATAAAAAACTACAACTATACTAAAATTAATGGAAATTGATAAAAATCATGTTAGTTTTAATATTAAAATGATAAGCTTATTTTAACTACTTAAGATTATATCTATCGCTAATGACATTATATTAGTTTTAATGTTATTAATGATTTGTACAGGGTTATGTATAAATAATCCTAATAAATACTTTATTTATATATTAATGAAATCATTTGTATATGTTTTGAGTATATATCTGAAATTTAATTTTGGATTGACTTGTTAAGCTCGATTTAAAATTGGGTCTCAAACGGACATAGGACGGTATAATGAATATATCTTGGAAAAATGAGAATACGTCGACTTATCGATTTCTTTATTCTTAATCCCTATTTTTATAATGACTATGTTCTATTAAAACAAAAGAAATATTCGGGATCGATTTCATGCGTATTCGGTGTGAATTCATCCCTAAGGTATATGCACATCCCAAAAGAAGTATTCAAAATCGACATAGGGCACCTAAGCTTGTTAAGCTCATGTAACCACTTAATTGTCACACTTAAACGTGCATGTCTTGTTAAGTGTTCATGTGGTAAGTTCATTTAGACTTATGTGACACTTAAATTTGTTAAGTCCACTTAAACATATAACAATTGTACTTGTCAAGTCTACTTAAACATAATTACATAAATGACAAATGGACTTGTTAAGTCCACAATTATCATTTTAGGCTCCTAGATCCTATATGGAATTATGAAACGTCTGCGTTTTTGAAGGGACTTGCCCCTGCATCACCAGGCTGCTCAATGAATTCTGAGACGAGCAATCATTTTTTGTATGTAGTGCAATGATACGAATTTGAGAATAAAAAGTCTACTTAAACATAAATTACACTACATAATTTAAATTTTGTTTTGTGATAGACTAACACTAATGGAATAGTGTTTTCAAATTATTGAAAATTTTCATCATGTTTGATGTATTCACGCGCCACATTTCAAAACACACGTGAATTTCCCCTCATTTGAAATTCGAATTTTTCAAACAACCTTGGATGGAGAAATGACTAAAACAAAAGTTGTACATCTCGAAAAATTATGCAACTTTGTAGCTGACGACTTTTTCATTTGAATTTATTACGGTCCCGAATACTCATTTTAAAATAAGTTGAACATACTTGGTTATTGTTTACTTTTAAGTTGAATGTCAAGTATCAACAAACTATTTTTCTTTAATATTTGTCTTATTAATAGAAAGTAATATAATTGGCCACATTAAATTGATGTCATTAGTTATATAAAAAAAATTCATTTATGTGTTAATGTTAATATTAAAATTAATATTAGTCATTACTATAAAATAGACTAATTTGATACACATTATTAATATTATCACAAAACCAATATACGTAGTCATTACTCATAAAGTAACTTTTAGATAGAGAAATGTAGTAGTATATTTTTTTAATATAAGGACCGTATCAGATGTCCATCAAATTTTCTTTTAGTTGAGGAAGAATTAGAAAATTAATAAAGATAACAAAATCTAGTAGTATATTTTTTAGATATATATATTTTTAGATATAAACACCAGAAATTCAGAATCAAGAGGCGTGAAACATTAGTTTCCCTCCTTAAAAATTGACTGAAATTAGTTCCCACCAAAATTTCCCTTCCAGGAATCCATTTGCCGCCCCGTAGCAGTTCTCGGTGACTCGGTCATCCAATAATCTAATCTAACGTAAAAAACTCGAAGGCCGTCCTCAATCCTCATTTCCCTCCAACTGATCGAAGCTCTTAGGTCGGCGTGGCGGCGGCTCCCTTCCTCCGGTTCATCTCCGGCCACAGCTTTATCTTCACCATCGGAGGCAAGGGGCTCATCACGTTGTTTCGGAACGTGGAACCACCCCGACGCTGCCTCCCCACGTCTCTCCCCCGCACCCCAATCCCTCCTCCCCGTTCCCAATTCCCAACTCACGCTGAGATCTCAATCTCATCACCGGCTCACCGCCTAGATTCACCATGGCGACTTCACTGGCGGCGACAGCCGCGGGGATGGCGCTAGAGGACCTGCCGGAGGACACGCTGTTGGCGATCCTCGCCCTCCTCGCGCCGCCCGACGCCGCCGCCGCCTCCTGCGCCTGCCGCCGCCTCGCCGCCGCCGCGTCCTCCCCGGCTCTCCCGCTCGCCCTCGCGCTCCGCTTCGGCCTCCCGCCCCCGCGCCCGCTCCTCCCCTCTCCCACCGCCGCGCGCCACCTCCTCCGCTCCCTCCACCGCCTGCCGCCGCCGCGTCCTCCCCGGCTCTCCCGCTCGCCCTCGCGCTCCGCTTCGGTCTCCCATACTCAGTAGCAGCCGAAGTTCATTATGGTTCGGCCTTACTTCAAGAAAGATTAGTTTGCTTTTTTTTAAAAAAGGATACTCGAGTGCTACTACAGCATCGGTCCTTCCATATCTGAAAATATAGTACCATAAAACTATTGTTAAGAGAATATGCCTACCTATACCCTTGTCAGTTTTACGCGTATTTCACATTTCATTGTTCCTTCTTCCTCACATGTCTGAATGTGTTTTTCTGAAGTCTAGATACAAGGAAGCTGAGAGCGATTATAACAAATACCTGGAGCTAAAGCCTGGGACTGTTTCAATGGAAAAGGAACTATCTCAGCTGCTGCAGGCTCAAAATGCATTAGAGTCTGCTTATGGCCAGTTTTATTCTGGAGACTTTTCAAAAGTCCTTGAATACGTGAACAAAATTGTGCTTGTTTTTTCTCCAGGTTGCTTAAAGGTATGTATTTCATGGGATGTGCATAACTAGGAATTATTGCAAGCAAATATTCATGTAATCCTGTCTGAATAAGCTGCGGCACTAAAGGTTGATTTTGCAGGGAAAGCTTCTCAAGGCTAAAGCATTGCTAGCTCTGAAAGACTACTCAAGTGTTATTTCAGAGTCTGGATTTATTCTGAAGGAAGATGAAGATAACTTGGATGCGCTGTTACTTCGTGGTCGAGCATACTATTACCTTGCTGACCATGATGTTGCCTCCAGGTAATGTATGACCGATATTTTAGATTTGAATTTGTGTGTGTGCACACACACAATGTAACACTAGATAACACGATAACATTAAGTATTTGCCACACCGATAACATTAACAACTCATTATGTTTAGGCACTATCAGAAAGGCCTTCGTCTAGACCCTGAACATTCAGAATTGAAGAAAGCGTATTTTGGGTTGAAGAATCTTCTGAAGAAGACTAAGAGTGTTGAGTATTATTTCTTTGTATCTATTAATTTGGAGTTTACTCCACCATAATAGTAAAATCAAACGGTGTGCATGCAGGCTGAAGATAATGCTGCCAAGGGTAAGCTGCGTGTGGCTGCTGAGGACTACAAGGCAGCCCTAGCAATGGATCCAGACCATACTTCTTACAACATACATCTTTATCTTGGGCTATGTAAGACTCTGGTTAAACTTGGAAGAGGCAAGGAGGCTATCAGCAGCTGTACGGAAGCACTCAACATAGACGGAGAACTTGTTGATGCGTTGACACAGGTGACATTGCTTGCCTGGAACTACACAAGAACATGCGTGTGAATTCAGAATGCAGATATAGCATGTCTAAGATCTTATTATGCATATATAGGAAATTCAGTTATGTACCAGTACCACACGATAGAATGAACTTAAATCGTTATGCCAGATTTTGCATGCCTATTACTTTATCTGTTTATTGTATCCTTCATACTCGTTGCAGAGAGGTGAAGCTAAATTTCTCGCAGAAGATTGGGAAGGAGCTGTTCAGGATCTAAAAGAAGCTGCCCAGAAATCTCCACAGGTAAATTTAATGCAATTTTTTTCTTTCCTAAATATTATGCAGTGCTGAGTTCATATGTCAGCATGTCAATTTATTTTTCCCTTTAAAATTTCCATTTTGCTATATGATTTCCTATCACATGGTATGCTTCCATAGCTATTCTCTGTGTTGTTCCCGGTTCCTTTTAGATTTGGGGGCACAATATTTTGAGTGTAATTGTGTTGGGATTAAATTGGTCTATTATGCTCATAATTACCATTTACCATGTACGCGTTGTTCCAATGGGATGAAACATCTAGGTTTAATTGGTTGGGTGGATGATGTATAAAAACAATAATTCTTGCATTTTATTGACTGGTAAAATCTTCAGATGGTATTTTGCTTCTCCATTATGTATATATTTATCCATATAAGTTCCTGCAGCAACCTTTATTGTCTTCTATTTGCAGTGATAGGGACTGTAGGGTTGCTGTATAGGCTTTTTTTTTTCAGCACCTATGGATGCTGCGGTGGAATCTAAAGCTAGACTTTAATGTAAGGTGCAAACTTGTGCTTTAATATTGATGATCATGTAAATTGTTTGAACTTTTGTAGGATCGATTCACACTAAGATAGGCAATCAGAGGGGGGTGAATGATTGCGGAAGCTAAAAATAAATTTTAAGACTCTCCCCTAAACACAAAACCTATTTAAGCCTCATTTAATAATTCTGGACAGAATAATATACTCTCACTAAAACTGATCCCGATTAAAAACCATAACTCCGATTGACCTCAAATTTTTTCAGAATAAACTAGAGACAGTTATTGAACTAACCCAACTGGAATTACGTCAATCGGAACTCTAGAACTTGAGATATAAAATAAACAAGATCGCTGATACAGATAGTGACGAAAATAAATTAAGCCCTAATTATGCAACTAAGCAAAATATGAGATCGCTTGCCTGACCGATGGCTGAACAATGTCGTGCGCTTCGTGATCAAAAATATGCCATGCCAAAGGAAACGTTTGGCCACCCCAAAAGCCGTATATATATTTTTCTTCCACGGCTGCTCGGTACAACTCTTGCCATGCCACCGCATGCATATATATACACACACAGCCCAACTCCAACTAGACCTTAAAATCCTAATCCAACTAGGACTTAGAACCCTAATCCAACTCCAACTAGGACTTAGAACCCTAATCCAACTCCAACTAGGACTTCGAATCCTAATCCAACTCCAACTAGGACTTCGAATCCTAATCCAACTCCAACTAGGACTTCGAATCCTAATCCAACTCCAACTAGGCCTGGGCCTTTTTACCTCAACTAGACTTTTGGCCCACTAATTTTCAAGGGACCCGAAACCCTTCCTAACACAGGTTTTTCACTCTCACAACTTTTCTAACACGTCACGTGTCGAAGCCTCTAGGACTGCACCTCCCGTAGCTTCTCCACGTATCATCCACCTTCGATCTCCATGCGCCCCAAGCATGAGCCCGATCATCTCGTGACCTCCTTGACCGTCTGAACCTCAGATCTCCCCATCCTAGTTCCGGTCCACCTCGTCACCGACCATGATCGCCTCCATGCTCAACCTGCACATGCAAAGACCAAAGAACATTCTTCCGGCACAAGTTCGTCTCAACTTGGCCAACATCAGTCCGCACACACGCAACACAACTCGCATAACACCGCTACATGAAATCACCAATTATTCATTATAACAAATTAACCATTGTCAATTATTCATCACCAAAATATCCTAAACCTAGCCACATGGTCTAACAATCTCCCCCTTGATGAATACATTGACAACACCACAAAATTGTATGATGAATTAGCTTCAAATAGATATAAGTGAAGAACTAAAGCCGAAAAACAGTTTAAACCATAAGTCTCAAATCTCTCCCCCTCAACACAAGAGATGTAATTTTATTCTCCCCAAATTCTCTTTAATTTCTTGCAAAGCACACTAAGTGAAGAACTAAGGCCGAAAAACAGTTTAAACCATAAGTCTCAAATCTCTCCCCCTCAACACAAGAGATGTAATTTTATTCTCCCCAAATTCTCTTTAATTTCTTGCAAAGCACACAAAATCTCTCCCCCTTTGGCAATGTAATCATCAAGAAAATTTAAAGAAAAAATAATTCTAAGACGGAGCAATGAAAGTAAAAATCAAGAAGCTTTGTAGATTATCCAAGTCATTGTGCATTTATTTAATAAAGCAACCAAGACATATTTTTGAGTAGAGCTATCTAGATCATATTAAGCCATATATCACATAGCAATGTTAAAACAAATTTTCAATATGATTAAGCAATTTATATCAATGACAGGCATCTCAACAATGACCAAACCAATTATAGAGAGCACAATGAGATATCACAACGAAAAGTCAAAACCTAAAAGGGAGGCAAATTTTAACTCTAGACGGGCTAGCATCTCATGTAACAACTTATTGCTCCACACTCAAATTTTAGGCATGTGGCATGCTTGTAGCATACTTCTTTTTCATAATGACATACTTTTCTTCTTCTTCCTTTTTCTTTTTTTTTGATGGTGGCATGCTTGAAGCATACTTCTTTTTATTTTGCGCACTTTTGTGCCTTTTTTTTGTTCACCATGGCATGCTTGAAGCATACATCTTTTCAATTTTTTCTTTATATACTCTCTTTTTTTAATAACATGCCAAATTGAGTGATCATAAGAATTGGAACATGAAACATGCGAGCCTCATAATCAAGAGTTAAAATAAGACTCACAATCAAGCTAATCCTTTTCGATGGACATCGCAAAGTAATAACTATAATTAATCTAGTCAAAGTATTTCCGCCATGTCATACTTTTAATTCAAATGTAGCAATTTAATTATAAACAATCCTGATCAAAGCTACACAACATATGAATAGATATGATAAAGAGAGCTCTACTACTCAATTGATTTCAATGACTTGGCTTTGATGAGTTATTTGACAAGGATAATAAACAAAGCTTCCGAAATTTTTAAACAACAAGCTCCCCCTCAGAATAATCCCATAAGATGTAATACTCCCAACTTACTTCGCAATTGAGGGAAACGAGAAGTATCAAACGATTTCATGTGCAAATTAGCAACTTGAGAATTTAACAAGATGTAAGACAACATTACCTTTTCCACATGGTCTTTCAAACAGTGAAATCTCTTGCAAACCATCAAAGGAGTGAAGAACCATCAAGTGTTCCAATCAAGCGATGATAAAAAGACGGAACCCAATTTAGCTCATCTTCTCCATCCTTGTCAGCTGTTCTTACATGACAGGAAACATCGGTCTCACAGTATTGGGGTTAGTAAAATAAGATTTAGGAATCCAGTACTGTGACACACGACGAACAGGAGCAACAAAGCTAGAACCAAAATCACGTGCATATGGATGATTAGAATGCCAAAAAGAACGTGAATCATTTGAATTAAATCCCAATCTGGCATGTGAAGCAGATTTAAAGCCATCATGAAAGTTCTCAAAAAACATAGCTTTCACATTAGTTCTAGGAACAAAAGATATTGCATGTTTTTGTCTCAAAGCATTCAATCTTTCCTTTCTCTCTTTCTTGACACGTCTAAAACAAAATTCATTCAAGTGTCCATCTCTTCCACAATAGGTGCAATGAAATTTAACATAACCATAATTCTTTTGAGATGATGAGCTAGCACCTACATTATTATTTGATGAACTTTGCACAAAGCCAGCTGATTTAAACACAGTTTGAATTGGTTCAAGTTTCACTTCAATTTTTCCAGGTTCAAGAGACTTAATAACCTTAGGAGGATTATTCTTTGCATGCTCAACAAAATTAAATCCTAGACCACGATTTTTCACACTTGTTTTTGACTTGTCTAGAATCATATTCAAATTTTTCTTGCCAAAAGAAAATCTCTCTAAAGTGTCTTTCAAGTACTCATTCTCTTTAACTAGAGTGGGACAAGTTGTACATTTAACAGATTCATTCACAAGATTTTTAAAAGCACTAGACTGAGCCAATCTTTCTTTTTCGGCAAAATCATTAAGTTGTCTAGTCAAAGCTTCTATTTCAGTGTTTAGCTTAGGACAGATAGAGCAAGAAGATTTCTCATGATAAAGCATCTGTTGAATTGTTTCCTGAGATGAACTAAGTCTAGCTTCTAGCAATTCACATTTAGAGCAAGTTTTAAATTGAATATTTGAAATACTTGATTCTAAACATGAAGAAGAACTAAACTTGAGCTTTCCAATTTCATCATTTGCACATTTCAATTTTTCATCACAAGAGTCATGTGCTAATCTTAATTCATCAAATTTAGCAGTTACATCTCTAAGTTGATCCATGTTTAATGCATTAAGAGACCTAGCATTCTCTAACTCAGAATATAAAATTTGACAAGACTCACAAGATTCATCATCAGGAATTAAAACTCTAAGTCTTGCAATTTCAGAATTTAGAGATTCAATCAAGGTATCATATTTCTTAATCTTTTTGTCTTTCTTTTCTAGCAAAGTACCAAGTTTAGCAACAGCTTTAGCTAAATCATCATAAGAAGGTTCTACCTCATTGTAGTTGTCGCTGTCAAGATCATCATTGTCGGTGGAGCTTTTGCTACTTGCCATTAGACACAACATAGTTAAATCTTTCTTGCCTTTGGGAGTATCATCCTCACTGTCCGTGTCCACATCACTCAAATTAATTTGCTCAAGAGCTGCAAGAACACGATGCACCACCTTGCGATTTATATAGCCATTCTTTTTATTCTTCCTTTTTTCTTTCTCCATCTCTTCTTCCTTCTCATTTTCTTCCCTTGCAAATTTTGCTAGAAACTTTGGACATTTAGGACGAATATGATTGAGATCACCACACTCATAGCACCTTTGAGGACCAAAATTTCCTCTCTTTCTTGATCTCACATTCTGTAAGGCTCTTGTGAAGCGTGTAGAGAGGAGTTCCAAAACATCTTCCGGGAGTTGCTCTAGCTGTTCATCGGTTAGTGAAGACAAAGAAGACAAAGCATAGCTAGTAGAAGAATTATCACCATTAGACTTGCTAGATTGTGAAGCTAAAGCAATTGATTTATTACCATTATTTTTTCTAGCAAAAACATCTAATTCATGAGTTTTCAATTTAGAATAAAGTACATCTAATGTAAGTGTACTCATGACAGTAGATTCTCTAATGGATGTAACCTTCATCTCCCATACCGACATATCTAATGCTCCAAGTAATTGACGTGCATTTTCAGCATCAGTATAAGTAACATTAACAGCACGTAGGTTACTAAGAATTTTATTAAAGCGGGCAAAGAGATCATCTATTGATTCACCAGGTTTCATCTCAAAACGCATGTAATCCTTTTTGTACATGTCTTGACGTACCTCTTTAATAGTAGATGAACCCTCATGATAATCACACAATGCTTTCCATACCTCATATGCGGATTTAAGATGCACAACACGATCAAAATCACTCCTTCCTAGTCCTTGAATTATCAGGTTCCTTGCCTTACTATTTGTCTCCACTTGTGCCATGTTCGCCGCTGTCACATCATCGTTCTCAGGCACTTGATAAGGCTTGTAGACCATCTCCCATATTGCAAAGCCTTGAGCTTGAATATATGCCTCCATCTTCGCTTTCCAATACTGAAAATCAACACCATCGAAAACACAAGGTTTTGTGGAATACCTATCCGTCGACATGTTTTCTAATCACCGGTTAAGATCAATTAGAAAAATAAATCTGCTCTGATACCACTTGTAGGATCGATTCACACTAAGATAGGCAATCAGAGGGGGGGTGAATGATTGCGGAAGCTAAAAATAAATTTTAAGACTCTCCCCTAAACACAAAACCTATTTAAGCCTCATTTAATAATTCTGGACAGAATAATATACTCTCACTAAAACTGATCCCGATTAAAAACCATAACTCCGATTGACCTCAAATTTTTTCAGAATAAACTAGAGACAGTTATTGAACTAACCCAACTGGAATTACGTCAATCGGAACTCTAGAACTTGAGATATAAAATAAACAAGATCGCTGATACAGATAGTGACGAAAATAAATTAAGCCCTAATTATGCAACTAAGCAAAATATGAGATCGCTTGCCTGACCGATGGCTGAACAATGTCGTGCGCTTCGTGATCAAAAATATGCCATGCCAAAGGAAACGTTTGGCCACCCCAAAAGCCGTATATATATTTTTCTTCCACGGCTGCTCGGTACAACTCTTGCCATGCCACCGCATGCATATATATACACACACAGCCCAACTCCAACTAGACCTTAAAATCCTAATCCAACTAGGACTTAGAACCCTAATCCAACTCCAACTAGGACTTAGAACCCTAATCCAACTCCAACTAGGACTTCGAATCCTAATCCAACTCCAACTAGGACTTCGAATCCTAATCCAACTCCAACTAGGACTTCGAATCCTAATCCAACTCCAACTAGGCCTGGGCCTTTTTACCTCAACTAGACTTTTGGCCCACTAATTTTCAAGGGACCCGAAACCCTTCCTAACACAGGTTTTTCACTCTCACAACTTTTCTAACACGTCACGTGTCGAAGCCTCTAGGACTGCACCTCCCGTAGCTTCTCCACGTATCATCCACCTTCGATCTCCATGCGCCCCAAGCATGAGCCCGATCATCTCGTGACCTCCTTGACCGTCTGAACCTCAGATCTCCCCATCCTAGTTCCGGTCCACCTCGTCACCGACCATGATCGCCTCCATGCTCAACCTGCACATGCAAAGACCAAAGAACATTCTTCCGGCACAAGTTCGTCTCAACTTGGCCAACATCAGTCCGCACACACGCAACACAACTCGCATAACACCGCTACATGAAATCACCAATTATTCATTATAACAAATTAACCATTGTCAATTATTCATCACCAAAATATCCTAAACCTAGCCACATGGTCTAACAACTTTGAACCAGCTCTCCTGTTGATTTACACAGTAGGAAGTTAGCTTGTCAAAAAGCCACTGACCAACTCCTGTTCTCCCATGAAACCTATTAGTGCAAAAGCCCCACAGAGAGCGGTGCATTTTAAAAGAAAGGTATTTGCTCTATTTTCCATGTTTTCACCTAATCTAGTCTTTTGGCTTTAATATTGTTTCAAATTTTTAGAGAGTTCACTGTCTTGCACCCAACCAGAATGATGGATTCCTTAAGCACAGGGATGAATTGGTAAAGTCACTTTATTGTGAATTTAATACTTATTTTATCCATAAAGGATTTTTTGTATTAACTCATGCTACTGTCTTTTTTCTCTTAACTAGAATAAAGAAACATGTGAGTCTGAATTTAGTGATGATGACAGTCTACTTTTGTCCACCACAAGTAGAACAACAAAGAAACAAAAGGTATCTATGAACCACACTTTGTTATAATTATAGTAGAATTTGTCTTATTATTCCATACTTCAATTTATATATATGTGTAAGGGTCAGCATGGAGGGCCTGGAGAGACTACAACCATTGCACACCAGGAGGTGGCTCATGACAAGGCTACATGCTACAAGCGTCAAACACCTAAACAACTTCCTCTAATGAAGGTAGATGAACATAATATTACTTGTTCTAATTGCATGATCATGATGTACAACTAAAGGCTGTTGGTCACTAAGAGATTATGTCAAATTAATGTAGGCTGGGTCTATGGTGCTATTAATGACTTCAAAATATCCTAATAAGGCTCATGTGGCCTATGCAACTCTCTTGAGCACTGATCCAGAAGCCACTGTTGGTGGAGTTAAGACAGGAAGTCAATTCTACAAAGTGCGTACCAATCATGTTATAGCAAAAGATGAGCCATTAGTGAGGCCCATGCCTAGGTGCAACAATATTGGTGATGCTCAAGCCAAAGGAGTCTCAATTGCTTGGCCTTCGATGTTTGTATGTTCAAACTAGCTTTCTTAACTTTAAATCAATGAACATATGTGGCCTAATTTGTAATGTTATAACTTACATTTTCTTTGCAGGTTGAGTTGATTAATGGTTGAATTCCTACATCGATGTGTACAAGAAGAAGTGATGGACTTTATGAATCCTAGCTAGTTCTTGAATTTTTCTTTCTAGTATGGACTATGTGTATTTGCTCTCTAGAGCCATATCGTTATGTACATAAACTATGATTTGATCTGAACAAGCACTATGTTTGAATTCATCCTACAATATGTGGATCTTTCTATGATTATGGAAATTTGTGGTTTATGTGATTTTGCAATGTCTCATGTTTGTGTGATTATATAATAATCCGTGTGCCATATGTATAGGCGAAATAAATATTTATTTCATAATATGAATATGTTACAATAGCTATAGAAAAGTGTTACAAACCATATGTTCCTTTGTTCCATACTGTGCTCTACCATAATGTAGAAGTGTTACTAGAAGTAAAAAAAGTGTTACAGCAGACAATCCCTGTAACACTAGGCAATTGTTTCGATAAATAAATAAATGTGTTACAAACTATGCGTTCTACTATAATGCCCAGTGTTACTAGAGCAAAAAAAAGTGTTACAGCAAAAATCATTGTAACACTAGACAAATGTTCTTGTAGACAAGCAGATGTGTTACAATAAACCAGTCTATAGTAACATGGCCAATTGGAACACAAAAAAAATATGTTACTAAGAGAGCTAGTAACACTTTTTCTAACCTATAGTAACACAAGTTGGTGTAACTATATCTCTGCGCTGTAGTAGTGCTTTGATCATCTTGAACCTATGGTTTTTGAAATGTTTTAATTATTTTAAATTATGTGCATTGCTATTTACGTAAAACATTAGTTCAAATCCTTAGGAATTAGTTATTCCAACTTTGTTATGCCCTCCGTTGAAATTGAATGCCATGTACCTTTGAATCCTTAGGATTGCCCTTGTCTCAATAATGAGATTATTATTGAACCTTTGTGAATAGTGGTATGGTAGTGCAATGCTTAGTCATGCTAATCATTATATTTGAATTCTTGCAAATGGGAAATTATGATTTATTGCAATAATCTTGTTTCAGAAAGTTAGTGGTAATTTGGAGTTGCCACTGTTCTTTTAAAATAAAATAAAAGGTGAAAGTTGGTTTAGATTAGGGTGGATGGTTGGTTTGGCTTGGTGCAGTTAGCACGAGATCTTGTAAAGTGTATGTTCCACCCTAGTCAATTAAGGACCGACGCTTGTGTTTGTCCAGACTGAGCACTACCGTACAACCACAAGTCTATATGGGTACGACCTAGCCGACTAACTTACGATAGTCTAGTTTAGGTGCCACCAGTGGAAAGTGGGTGCCAGGGACGGACTGGTTATCCACAGTGAGGGACAGGGATTTACTGTACTCATACGGCGCAAGAGGGGGCTTCGGTTCGGGCAGTTAGCCTACCTGCGGTGAAACCTCAGCGGGTAATATCTAACTAGATTAAAGTAAGGTAAAGGCTTTGTGATATTTTATCTGGGTCTCATGCCAAAGGAAGCGTGTTGACTTTTAGGATAATTTATCTCTTGTGGGTAAAGTTGTACAACCTCTGCAGAGTGTAAAACTATTCGAATAGCCGTGCCCACGGTCAAGGGCGGGCAAGGAATGCATTCACATGGTAGATTTCTGGTCTTGTTTTAAAATCAAAAGTTTTGTATTCCGAGAGTGGAGGGAACTCTCGGAAGGGTATCCTGGCAGTTGGAGCCAGAGAGGGTGGATGTAACCCGCAGTATTAAATTTGTTCAAGTTGATTAAACTAGTGTTGGTAGATGGAACCTTCACTAGAGAATAATTGTTAGTTCTGCTAAAACATTTACTTTATTAAATGAATGCCTTTGAAAATAATTAGCAGTAATTGAAATTAAAATATTGCTTTGTGCAAAAGAACCATATGTCCTTCCTTTGTCAAGCCTTGCATCTATGCATTTTTCCCAAGACTTGCGGAGTACTTTATGTACTCACATGCTACACTCAAAAATAAATCTCAGAGGAAGTTGAAGCTCAAGAAGGTGTATACGACTACTGCTTCGCGTGTGGCTGTGACAGATTCTTCCCGGAGGAATAGGTCGCGCTTCCCCAGTCAATTGCCTGTGGTAAATTGATGGGTCGTCCTCGAGTTGTCCTTGCTTCCGCTTTATTTCTTGTGTGTGAAGTCTTAAACCTCCATTGTAATAATGAGACCTTGTGGTCAGTACTCTTATTTATTGTAATAAATCGTTGATGGTGATGTTTTCCATTCTGTTTAACTGTGTGCACTAGCTTTGATCTGGGACTAGTGCAGTAATACACAGAGGGTCCGGGTTTGGAAATCCGGGGGCCCGACAGAGATGGTATCAGAGCCAATTTGACTATAGGACGTGACCTAGATTAAGAATGGCAAACCATAAGGACTTACATTGATAAAAAGAGTATATTAAAAATATATAAGCTTCTTTGCTTCTACCCTCTTCCTACTTAGAATCTCGTTCTTGTCTCCAAACTCTATTTGTTAAAAATTTTTACTAATCTTTTCTTTTACTCAACTTTGTAGATGGCTGGTTCATCCTCCGCTGCCCCGTGGGACTACTACTCACATGGAGAGGAGGCTGGAGCATTCGCTAGCCTTCTCCGGCAGCTGATGCAGTGCTTGGAGTACCGTCAGCTGCCCATTTTCAGGGGGCGGAAGACGCGGATCCTGGATCGAGACTCATGGACGATGGAGGTATTCCTGTATGCACGGGAAGAGGAATTCAACTCCCAAACATACCCCATCAAGCACCCTCGGTCCCGCTGTTTTGACGCTGTCCAGGACGCAGCACGTCTCGCCATTGACGAGTTGTGCCATCTGCACAAGGATGCTGTACATCAGTCCCCTTTTTGCTTCTTCATCAACCCTCGAGAAGGACAGAGGTATCCAGATCCCTTTGACATTCCAGCTGATGATCCTCGACTGTCACATCAGGTGCAGCTCACCCAGGCGATGGCAGTCACTTATGCTAGAGCTCGGGAGGAGATTGGACAACTCCGGATGCTTCTCACTTCCAGCTACCAGCATTCCGACACACTTCGCGCACAGCTTCTCCAGAGCCAGGCAGCTGAGTTTGAGCTGGGATGTCTCAGGCCCGCAGCTGACTACACGCCGTCTTCACCCGCAGCTGACTACACGCCGTCTTCTCCTGCACCAGCCGCCGTTCCCAACAACCAGGGGAGGGCTCGACTTTCAGGACTCCGCACCAGGATGACAGCGCGTAAGAAGGTGCGACGCCCCAGTCCGCCACCCGTCATCACTCTCACGAAGCGCAAGCCTTCTCCTTCCCGCTCGCGTTCGACTGCCTCCAGTCGTAACCGTCCTCGTGCTTCGGCTGAGTGTGATTGTTCGAGACACCACGTAAGGGAGTGCCAGGAAGACCCGGAGGAGGATCCAGAAGAGGACCCGGAAGAGGACCCTGAGGAGCGCGTCTTTGGAGAGGATTAGTAGTCTTTTGAGGCAGTAGTACCCAAATAAAATGTCCACGTCTTTAGAACGTTTTATGCTATGTTTTGGTGTGCTAGATGGACTGTACCAGGCCTAGGTGCACTTGTGGTACAGCCATTCATGGAGTTATCTTGATTTTAATAAAAGTTTTCCCTTAGTGGTTGCTAGTTCTTCTTGTGTGTTGGTTTGGGATGTGATTGAGTTCCCCTAATCTCTTACCTTTGCTATTTCCCTCTTACCTTCTGCTAACCTAAACCACTTTAGATGGTGAACACGAGGAGCAACCCTGGCAACGGCCGTGACGCCAACAATCAGCCAGAGGACAACATTCCACCACCTCCCGCTCAGGCCCCCAACTTGGAGCAGATGATGGCCATGCAGCTGCAGTTACTTCAAGCTCTCGCCCAGAACCAAGTGCAGCCAGCTCAGCAGGCACCCAACCAGGCACCCCAGTCTAAGTTGGGAGAATTCATGAGGACAAGACCTCCCACTTTTGCTGGATCAGTGGATCCCCTGGAGGCAGATGATTGGATCAAGGAGGTGGAAAGAAAATTGGTCCTAGCTCAGTGCAACGACAACGAGAAGGTGCTGTATGCTGCTCACCAGCTCAAGGGAGTCGCTGCTAATTGGTGGGATAATTACCGCGCCGCCCATCAAAATGCACAAACCATCGCTTGGGATGAGTTTGTGGAAGCTTTTCGCACCGCCCATATTCCTACGGGAATAATGGAAATGAAGAAAAGAGAATTCTACCAGCTGCAGCAGGGAAACCTCAGTGTTTCCGAGTACCTGAACAAGTTCACCCAACTGTCTAGGTATGCATCTGAAGAGGTCACATCAGAGGCGACCAAGATTTGGAGGTTCACACAGGGACTTGACCCCAACCTCAAGGTGCAGCTGGTGTCCAATGATTACCCTACCTTCCAGCACCTAGTGAACAAGGCCTTTGTCCAAGAAGATGCTCAGCGTCAGCTATACGAAACTCGGAAGAGGAAGTTCCAAGCCCAGCAAGGAGCAAGCAGCTCGCGATTTCGCCCCAACACACCTCATTTTCACAAGCCTTCAGAGTCAAGCGTGCCAAGGACTCCCTTTTCAGGACCCCGCCCAAATTCACAAACTCCCCGGGCAAGCAATGGTGGCCAACCCCAGCAGAACAGGACTTCAGCAGCAGGAGTGCAGTGTTTCAATTGCAAGAACATGGGGCACTATGCCAGCAACTGTCCCCAGAAATGCCCAGCAGTGACCCCAGTTCGTTTCAATCTGGGGACCACGCCAGCCCGAACTCCAAATGCAGGACAAGGCCGTGGTACGCCTCAGACCCCACGGGCTCCACAGGTGGTGAGTAGATGTCAGACCCGGATTTTTCAATTCAAATCTTACTGTGTTTCACTGCACTAATCCCTGGATCAGTAGTTAGTGCACACAGGTACATTGCTGAATCATTTCATACATCGCATAATCAACCATTATATTACATAAATTGAGATACACCACGTCGGGTGAAAGTTTACAATAGGGGCCGATTAGGCCAAATGTCTTCATTACAAAAACGCACAGCGGAATTATAGCAAAAGCAACCCAATATCCACAGGCAAGCGACCGGTAGGATAATGTGTGCATTATATGCCCCCAGAGTCCTGGTAACATACATGTACACTAAGCCTAAGGTCTACTTGTCTATGCCTAACCCTCGAGGAGCCTACGCGCTAATTATCGCCTTTGCTTCCATCGACATTGGCAGGGACCTCCTCGTAGGCGTAATGTCCTTGAGTTCCTGTTTCTGAATTTTGTCGCAAAAGCGAGTATGAGCACTCCGACCCCGTGCTCAGCAAGCCAACACACAGTATGCAGTATATAACATGTATGGCTAATCAAAGGATGGCATGGGCTCATTTTATTTTGCGAAGAGTGCTTTTGAATACAATTATATAAAGATCCTGGTGACCTAGCAATTTTAACTCAAAACTTTTGTTCATAAAGTAAGTTGATCTTTATAATTGACACAGATCCCATCCACCATTACATGGCATCTGCACCATATAACAACTTCTTCAGCGTTATAGCCGCTTAACTTCCCACTGGGTCGACACCCAGGACAATTCCAAATCAGGGCAGTCCATCGCCCTTCCACTTTTCCATTCCCAGTTTTCAATTATTTTGTAAACAGAACTATATCTAGTTACGTTCCCATGTCCGCCCTTGACCGTGGGCACGGCTATTCGAATAGTTTTAGACTCTGCAGAGTGGCACACTTTACCCACAAGAGATAGATCTACTCGTTGCCCCACATGATTCCTTAGCCATGTGGTTGAATAGGCTATCACAGGGCCTTTACAATGCATAGTCCACTGTGGTTACGCCCGCTAAGGTCAACCTTCCGTAGTAATATTACGCATACGCCGGGAAGGGTCCCTCGTGAGCCATCACGGGCAAAGGCCAGGAATATTACGCATCCATCCCTTTGCTCGTGGTCATACCTTCACGTAACCACCTTGGAGCTACACAAATTAGTTAACCCTGCCTACATTTTGCCAGCTTGTGGTTGTACTGTTTTACATGGGTTGACATGACAAGATTCAGTCCTTAGTAGCATCTGAGCGGTTCTACCACACTCCACAATTTGTGCTTTCCATTGCACCACATACCAGCCCCCAAACCATCCGCTCAGATATTAAAGCAAAGTGAGAGTTTTGGGAGCATAAAATAACCATGTCCAAATATTCCAGTCATTCCCACCATGACTGCCCAACCAACAGTATCACATTTTTGCAAGTGTCGTTTTTGGGGCAGCTATGTACCCCCGTTTTATCTAGCAATACTAAGCATCGCGATACTTATTTGGACTTACTGGAAAAAGCTATAATAATATAAGTTTTGCTAAGGTGACAAGGTTCACATTTCCAAGTATGGCAAGGAGAATTAATCACAATAGCAATAACAGGGTATATCTAACTTGCTGAAATCAAACATAGCATATTTCATGAACTAGTAGCATGCAAGTTGATATTTAAAAAGGAAATAGCTTTAAAAATGCTGGGAGCAATATGTTCAAAGTGTTGACTCACCTTGCTCGCGGGGGTCTTGGTCTTGACTTTCTGAAGCTTCTTGACCGGCTGCTTCAATCTCCTCCTCCTGAGGCTCGTATGCTATTTAATCGTGCGAATACCCAAATAAAAGAAAAGCAACCAATCACTCAAAATATCACCCAAAAATCCAATAAACTCCAAAAATTATGGTTCTGGTTCCATTAGATAGATATGGAATTTAGACAAATTTAGAAATTTGATTCATTCAATTTGGAGCTAAAATGAAGAAGTTATGACTGGTCAAAGTTCTCTGGTTCGGTCAAATCTAAAAATTATCAAATCCTGACATGTGGGGTCCACTGGCATTCTCAGATTTATTTTAATTTCCCTTTTTATTTTCTTTCTGTGCTACTGACATGTGGGGTCCGTTTACTGTTCATGGGGTCCACATGTCAGTGCGGGCCTAGTGCGGATGTGCCACTGACCGGTGGGGTCCAACAGTCAGCCTCGGCTCTGGCTACTGTGGCTGACATGTGGGGCCGGCTACTGTACAGTGGACCACGTGTCTGTGTGACACCGACTGGTGGGGCCCAAGAGTCAGCAGCCGCTTGGGTGTTGCATCCGCTGACAGGTGGGGCCCACCAGTCAGCCTGAAATAAAAGAAAGTTCAACCTCGACGCGCTGCGGAGCCGGGGGCTCGAACGCGCGCGGCCGAGGGAACGGGGGAGGGGGAAGGAGTTAGCGCTGATAGCCAAGTGAGCGGGGAGGC
>CM029664.1:20726631-20821631 GCA_017311315.1 Dendrocalamus latiflorus | reverse complement strand
TTTGCCTACCTCTATAGGGCAGTTTATTCCTTTGAGGTGGGTCGGCAGCCGGGTCGGAACAGAGGAGTCGGGGACGACGGTGGCCGGCGGCGAAGGGAAGTTGAGGAGCTTCGGGTGAGCGTCGAAACGCGATCCTCGCGCTGAGACGAAGATGGTGACGCAGTCGCCAGGGGCCGAGGGGGTCCGGAGAGGGGTCGGCGTCGAGCGGCGGCGGCAGCTCGAAGAGGCTTTCGGCGACGGCGGCGTACGGGCGACGGGGAGCTCGATTGAAGGTCGGGGAGACTTCGCAGCGCTCTGGAGACGGTCCTAGCGCCAGGAATTGGGCTCTGGGATAGAAAAACCGCAGGGAATTAGTTGGTCGGAGTTGGGGGAGAAAATGGTCGCCGGCGGCTATGGGGCACGAATACCCGATTACCTTCGGATGTGCAGAGAGGGCGGCGTGGGGAACTCAACGGGGGGTCCACGGCCTTTTATACACGCTCGGAGGGGGGGCTGGCAACGGGCGGCTCCCGCGCGGTCGCGTCGGAGCAGGTGGCGGAGGCAGGGGGTGACGCGGGCGGCGTTAATGCCAGGCGCACTGTGCGTGACGCAGCTCGCCCACGCCCGCGTGGTCGCCTCCGCTTTTGCGGTCTCTCACACGCGAGGGGAGCGGCGCAGAAGACCGGCGCCACGTAGCTGGGCCGACGTGACCGGGCGGGGGAAAACGGTGGGCGGTGGCGCCGAACCGTGGGCGGAGGCGGTGGAACGGGAGCGGTGCCAACTCCGCAGGCTTTCCACCATGGCGATGGGACGGCGCGGACAGGGCAAGGCCCTGCATGAGCTCCACGGGGAGCTCAACCTCTGCGCCGAGCGGGGGGGGGGGGGGGGAAGGCGTCCGGGGAGAAGACGCCCCTGACAAGGTCGGCCCACCGGTCAGCGAGAGAGGGAAGAGGGGAGGAAAGAGCCAGGCGAGCGGGAGGGTCCGCTGGCCAGAGGGAGAGCGCGGTCGCGGGCGCGGGGCCACCGGCCAGGGGCAAGCGGGGCAAAAGGTCGCCGGGCCCGCGGGCAGAGGGTGAAGGCGGGGAGAGGGAGCGTGGCCCGCCTGGCAGGGAGCGCGGGCGCGCCGCGCGCTGGGCTGGGCCGCGCGGATGGGGTGGCCGCTCGACCGGTTGAGGGGAGTGGGGTTGGGTTGGCTTCGGCTGGCCCAACTCCATTCCATTTTCTATTTTCATTTATCTATTTACTTTTCTTGCTATATTTTTGGGTTAAATTTGGCACAATTTCTTGTATAAATTCCAGATTTTATTTACATTCCTTTCCCCAAATTTTCTAGATCATCTTTTCAGATTCTAAATTTCAATTTTATAATTTATGTATATAGATTTTACTTCCAATTTTGGGAACCTTAACCAAAATTTTGAAAACACACCATAAATCCAAATCCAAAAATTATGATAATTAGCAAAAACAATTCAAAAACTTTATATCTTCAATTTCAAATTTTTGGGGACGTTACAAACCTACCCCCCTTAAAAAGAATCTCGACCCCGAGATTCAGCCTAGCTAGTGAACAAGTTGGGGTAGTCCTTGCGTAACTGATCTTCACGCTCCCAAGTGGCTTCCTTCTTGGAGTGATGACTCCACTGCACTCGGCACATGCGAATGATTTGAGTTCGCGTCTTCTTTTCTACGGTGTCCAAGATCTTGATCGGGCGCTCTTTGTAGGTTAGGTCTTCCTCAATCTCGATTGCCTCCAATGGAGCTTGGTCCTCAGGTACTCGTAGACACTTCTTCAGTTGGGACACATGAAAAACGTCGTGTATGTCTGACAGATTCGGAGGTAACTCCAGCTGGTAAGCTACTTCCCCTTTCTTAGCTATGATTGGAAATGGCCCGACATATCGTGGGGTAAGCTTGCCTTTAACCTTGAATCGTCTAACCCCCCCGCAGGGGTGATACTTTCAGATAAACATGATCTCCCACTTCAAAACTTAGTGGCCTTCTTCTCCTGTCCGCATAACTTTTCTGTCTGGACTGCGCTGCTAACAATCGGTCCCTAATTAGGCAAACCTTTTCTTCTGCTTGCTTTAAAGTGTCTGGCCCAAAAACATAGTTCTCTCCTACTTCTGACCAGTTTAAAGGAGTTCGACACTTTCTGCCATACAATGCTTCGAATGGCAACATCTGAAGACTGGCTTGATAACTATTGTTGTAGGCGAACTCAGCATAGGGTAGGCACCAATCCCAATCCTTGGAAAAATCCAAGGCACAAGCCCGAAGCATGTCTTCTAATATCTGGTTTACTCTCTCTGTTTGACCATCTGTCTGGGGGTGATAGGCGGTGCTGAAATCCAAGTGGGTGCCCAGAGCTTCATGTAAACTAGCCCAGAAATGTGAGGTAAATTGGGAACCTCGATCCGAGACTATCCGCTTTGGTACGCCGTGTAAGCACACAATGCGTGACATGTACAGCTCTGCCAATTTATCTCCCTTGTAGGTTGTCTTGACTGGGATAAAGTGTGCCACCTTAGTCAGCCTGTCAATTATGACCCATACAGAGTCATATCCTGATTTGGTTCGTGGAAGTCTTGTAATAAAATCCATCCCTACTTCTTCCCACTTCCACTGAGGTATTTGTAATGGTTGTAACAGTCCTGCTGGCTTCTGATGTTCTGTTTTCACTCTCTGACACACATCACAACAGGCTACATGTTCAGCGATGTCTCTCTTCATACGGGGCCACCAGCAGAATGATTTCATGTCTTGATACATCTTGGTGCTCCCGGGGTGGAGGGAATAGGGAGAGCTATGAGCTTCCCTCAATATCAGATTCTTAAGATCCTCTTGATGTGGGACCACGATACGTGTTCCGTATCGTAGAGTACCTTCATGGTCAATGTTCATGTTGGGTGCCTTCCCTTCTTCCATTAATCTTTTCCACTTCAAAATAGCGGGATCATCTTGCTGTGCCGTCATAATCATTTCTTCTATACTTGATTGGATTTCCATGGTGGTTAGAGTGCCTGGCCCCACTATTTCCAAATTCAAGGTTTTTAACTCCTGGTAGAGTTCAGGTTGATGTTCTCGTACCATAAGACTATTGCAATAAGCCTTACGACTTAATGCATCTGCTACCACATTGGCCTTCCCAGGGTGGTAGTGTACACTCATATCATAATCTTTGATTAATTCCAACCATCTTCGCTGCCTCAAATTAAGATGAGATTGTGTGAAGAAATACTTGAGGCTTTTGTGATCTGTGTATATATCGCAATGGTTACCAATCAAGTAATGCCGCCAAATCTTCAATGCATGTACCACTGATGCTAATTCCAGGTCATGGGTAGGGTAGTTGGCTTCGTGAGGGCGAAGCTGTCTAGATGCATATGCCACAACCCTGCCTTCCTGCATTAGTACGCATCCAAGCCCTTGATGTGAGGCATCACAGTATACCTCAAAATCTTTGCGTACATCTGGTAGGATTAGCACAGGAGTGGTAGTCAATCTCTTCTTCAACTCTTGGAAACTTTCTTCACATGCCTTGGTCCATTCAAATTTCTTCTCCTTCTTGAGTAGTTGAGTCATTGGTCGGGCAACTCGGGAGAAGCCTTCTATGAACCTCCGGTAGTACCCAGCCAATCCGAGAAAACTCCTCACTTCAGTGACGGATGTAGGCTGCTTCCACTCCATGACTGCTGCTATTTTGGCGGGATCAACTGATATTCCTCCGGCTGACACTATGTGTCCCAAGAAACTGATGTCATGCAGCCAGAATTCACACTTGCTGTATTTTGCATATAACCTGTGCTCCTTCAGCTTCTCCAATACCAGATGTAGATGTTCAGCATGCTCCTCTGCATTCTTGGAGTATATAAGAATGTCGTCGATAAAGACCACGACAAACTTATCCAAATACTCCATAAATATCTTGTTCATCAGGTTCATGAAGTAGGCTGGGGCATTGGTTAACCCAAAAGACATGACTGTAAACTCATACAGCCCATATCTGGTGGTGAAAGCTGTCTTAAGTATATCTTCAGCTCTAATCTTCAGTTGATGATAGCCTGATCTTAGGTCTATTTTGGAGAATACCGTGGCTCCACCAAGCTGATCAAATAGATCATCGATCCTGGGGAGAGGATACTTATTCTTAATGGTTACTTCATTTAAGGCTCGGTAGTCCACGCACATCCTCACAGTTCCATCCTTTTTCTTCACAAACAACACTGGAGACCCCCATGGTGATGAGCTGGGTCTGATGAATCCTTTTTCTTGCAGCTCTTGCAGTTGCTTCTTTAATTCTTCCAGCTCTTCTACTGTCATCCTATATGGTCTCTTGGATACCGGAGCTGCTCCCGGCTTCAAGTTGATCACGAACTCCATATCCCTATCTGGGGGCATACCGGGTAGTTCCTCAGGGAATACTTCAGGATAGTCCTGTACTACAATCATCCCTTCTAGAGGTCTGTCTTCACAATAGTGAATTACCCGGCCCCAACGGTATGGTCGGTCCACTTTTATTTCTATTGTCATACCGGGGCATTTAACTAGTTTCACCATTCTGGTAGCACATTCTATGACTCCTTTGTATCTGGCTAACCAGTCCATCCCTAGTATTATATCCAAGGTCTGGGAGCTTAACACTATCAGGTCAGCTAAGAAGTCACACCTTTCCATAGTAATGGTCACCTTAGGACACACCAGGGTAGCAGTAATTGGTCCTGCCGGTGAGTTAAGCACTAATGGTTTCTTTAAAGTATAGGTTGGTAACCCCAACTTGTCTGCATACCCCTTAGATATAAAGGAATGGGAAGCTCCTGAATCAAATAATACTTGTGCTGGTATGGTTTTAACAGAAAACGTACCCATAAGGACTCCAGCGGCTTCCTGAGCTTCTTCAGCTGTGATATGGTTGACTCGGCCGCGGTTTGGGGTTGATGCACTTTTGCTGCCTTGTGAACTCTGGTACCCCTTGTTGGGTGCTGAGGCTTGACTACGCACTGGGGCGTTTTGCTTTTGTGGGCAATTATTGGCATAATGTCCTTTTTCTCCACAGCTAAAACATTTAATGTGGGCTGCTGGGTTGATACCAGTGTACTGCCCACCGGTGCGCGGGGCTTGATGTGTACTTCCACCCGATCTAGAGACTAATGCTGATGCACTGGATTGAGTAGCCCCTGGGGTTGAGGAATTGCCAAAGAGCTTCTGAATGAATCTCCCTTGAGGTCGCTGGACTGGCATCTTCCGCTTACGGCTAGCCTCTAAGTTCTTCTTTTCATTCTCTAGAGCTAGGGCTTTGTTCACTAGTTGATGGAAGCTAGTGAAATCTTGAATTATCAACTGCACCCGTAACTCCTCGTTCATGCCCTCAAAGAATCTATCGATTTTCTCTTCCTCATCGGCCACATCTTTCGGGGCATATCGGGCCAGCTGTGTAAACCTGGTGAGATATTCATTAACTGACTTATTCCCTTGCTTGAGTGTGCGGAATTCATTTTTCTTCATCCGCATCACTCCGGTTGGAACAAAGTTAGCCTTAAAAGCGGTCTTGAATTCTTCCCAAGGAATAGCCTGTGTGTTATTTCCTGTGGTGGCATCCTCCTGGCCCCTGGCGGCCAAGTAATTCTCCCACCAAGCTGCTGCGGCACCCTGCAGCTGGTGTGCAGCGAACACGACTTTGTCCTCCTCTGCGCATTTAATTAAGCGCAGTTTTCTCTCAATATCCCGAAGCCAGTCTTCGGCTTCAAGTGGTTCTTCTGCCGCTGTAAATGTTATTGGCCTTGTCATTTGGAAATCTCCTAAGTCAGCTTTGTGTCCTCCTGAGCTTCCTTGCTGTCCCGCATATATGGCTTGCAGGATCTGGGTTTGTTGTGCCATAACTTGGGCCATCGTTGGGTGTTCTGGTGGATTGGGAAGGTCGTTGTTTCCCTGTTCTTGAGTTCTACCTTGGTCTTCAGGCAGAACCCCGCGATTTGAGTCTACCTCGGCTGGGTTTGTATTAGCCTAAGCCCTGGTAGTTCTTCGGCTGGCCATCTGCAGTGGTAGCTTCACACTTAGTGCTAGAGCTATAAGTAGAAAACAAGGGGTGCCAACCCATACAAAAGAAAGCAGTAAAACCATAACGAGGCAATTTCCAACACAAGGCCGAGATCCAGCCGTTCATTAAACACATCAACATTTACTTAGCCAGCTTTTATGCTGGACTTACAGTTACATCATGATAGTTAAAGTTCGCAGGTCTACGACTACAAATAAAAGGGTTGGTACGACAAACTAAGATACATGAATTTAGTACTTGCATCACATACTGCAAGTACATCACGACCCCATCTAATCCTCCGTGTACCAGGCACCATAGTTGGACGGACTGTAATGTGGCGAGCGGGAGCGGGACCGGCTGCCACTGAACTCCGAGGGGTCGGAGTCCGATGGAGTACGTGGGGGGCTACGGCTTGGGGGAGGCCCTGTCCGACGGAACGCAGCCTGTGGCCCTGGAGGTCGCGCGCTCTTGCGCGCGGTCAGTCGAGTGCGGGGGCCTGACCCTGGCGGAGGAGGTACCGGAGCTGCTGCAGGTGCGGGGGCCGGTGGAGGTGGGGCCCTAGCGGCAGCTGCCTCTGCCTTGGCTTCCGCCAAGGCTTGCTCGCATTGGGCGAGCTGCTGCTGGAGGGACGTCATGGCGACGTGCCTGGAGAGGAGCTGCTGGCGAAGGGAGGAGATCTCCTCCAAGGCAACGGTGTGGGCCACCCCCATGGCCCTGGTGAGCTCAACCTGATGCGTGAGCATCGGGTCGTCCTCATTCTCCGGCATGGTGACTTCATTGTACTGTGCCCCGTCTAGGCGCCTGGGGTGGTAGCAGTATGGGGCCTGGCGCAGGAGGCCCTGATGTATGTCGCATAGCCGCGCAGCGGCTAGACGAGCAGCGTCCTGGATCGCAGCTGCCTGAGTACTTCTCCGGTGCTCGGATGTGAACACGTGAGAGGGATCAAGCTCATCCCTGGGGTATATGAATACCTCCATGATCCAGGATTCTTCTCCTCCGGTGGTAACTTTCAATCCCCTGTAGATGGGCTGATCTTTGTACTCCAGGTAGTGTAGGAGCTTGCGCAAAATGCTAGCAAACTCCCCCTCATTGATGCCGTGAGCTATGTAATCCCAGTGTCCCTCATTTCCTGCGCCTGCCATCTGGAAATTAGATTATTAGCGTTAGTATCTTTCAAAAATATTTAAATGAACAATGGAATAGAACAGATCTAAGAAGGGTACGAAAAGAGGTAGTATACTTAAATTTTTCGAAATCATCTTTATAAGTTTCAAAGATATTGTGGTCCTAACCCATCCTAAGGCTTTTACCCTACGGTCGTATGCTCTGATACCAGCGCTGTCAGACCCGGATTTTTCAATCCGAATCTTACTGTGTTTCACTGCACTAATCCCTGGATCAGTAGTTAGTGCACACAGGTACATTGCTGAATCATTTCATACATCGCATAATCAACCATTATATTACATAAATTGAGATACACCACGTCGGGTGAAAGTTTACAATAGGGGCCGATTAGGCCAAATGTCTTCATTACAAAAACGCACAGCGGAATTATAGCAAAAGCAACCCAATATCCACAGGCAAGCGACCGGTAGGATAATGTGTGCATTATATGCCCCCAGAGTCCTGGTAACATACATGTACACTAAGCCTAAGGTCTACTTGTCTATGCCTAACCCTCGAGGAGCCTACGCGCTAATTATCGCCTTTGCTTCCATCGACGTTGGCAGGGACCTCCTCGTAGGCGTAATGTCCTTGAGTTCCTGTTTCTGAATTTTGTCGCAAAATCGAGTATGAGCACTCCAACCCCGTGCTCAGCAAGCCAACACACAGTATGCAGTATATAGCATGTATGGCTAATCAAAGGATGGGTGGGCTCATTTTATTTTGCGAAGAGTGCTTTTGAATACAATTATATAAAGATCCTGGTGACCTAGCAATTTTAACTCAAAACTTTTGTTCATAAAGTAAGTTGATCTTTATAATTGACACAGATCCCATCCACCATTACATGGCATCTGCACCATATAACAACTTCTTCAGCGTTATAGCCGCTTAACTTCCCACTGGGTCGACACCCAGGACAATTCCAAATCAGGGCAGTCCATCGCCCTTCCACTTTTCCATTCCCAGTTTTCAATTATTTTGTAAACAGAACTATATCTAGTTACGTTCCCATGTCCGCCCTTGACCGTGGGCACGGCTATTCGAATAGTTTTAGACTCTGCAGAGTGGCACACTTTACCCACAAGAGATAGATCTACTCGTTGCCCCACATGATTCCTTAGCCATGTGGTTGAATAGGCTATCACAGGGCCTTTACAATGCATAGTCCACTGTGGTTACGCCCGCTAAGGTCAACCTTCCGTAGTAATATTACGCATACGCCGGGAAGGGTCCCTCGTGAGCCATCACGGGCAAAGGCCAGGAATATTACGCATCCATCCCTTTGCTCGTGGTCATACCTTCACGTAACCACCTTGGAGCTACACAAATTAGTTAACCCTGCCTACATTTTGCCAGCTTGTGGTTGTACTGTTTTACATGGGTTGACATGACAAGATTCAGTCCTTAGTAGCATCTGAGCGGTTCTACCACACTCCACAATTTGTGCTTTCCATTGCACCACATACCAGCCCCCAAACCATCCGCTCAGATATTAAAGCAAAGTGAGAGTTTTGGGAGCATAAAATAACCATGTCCAAATATTCCAGTCATTCCCACCATGACTGCCCAACCAACAGTATCACATTTTTGCAAGTGTCGTTTTTGGGGCAGCTATGTACCCCCGTTTTATCTAGCAATACTAAGCATCGCGATACTTATTTGGACTTACTGGAAAAAGCTATAATAATATAAGTTTTGCTAAGGTGACAAGGTTCACATTTCCAAGTATGGCAAGGAGAATTAATCACAATAGCAATAACAGGGTATATCTAACTTGCTGAAATCAAACATAGCATATTTCATGAACTAGTAGCATGCAAGTTGATATTTAAAAAGGAAATAGCTTTAAAAATGCTGGGAGCAATATGTTCAAAGTGTTGACTCGCCTTGCTCGCGGGGGTCTTGGTCTTGACTTTCTGAAGCTTCTTGACCGGCTGCTTCAATCTCCTCCTCCTGAGCCTCGTATGCTATTTAATCGTGCGAATACCCAAATAAAAGAAAAGCAACCAATCACTCAAAATATCACCCAAAAATCCAATAAACTCCAAAAATTATGGTTCTGGTTCCATTAGATAGATATGGAATTTAGACAAATTTAGAAATTTGTTTCATTCAATTTGGAGCTAAAATGAAGAAGTTATGACTGGTCAAAGTTCTCTGGTTCGGTCAAATCTAAAAATTATCAAATCCTGACATGTGGGGTCCACTGGCATTCTCAGATTTATTTTAATTTCCCTTTTTATTTTCTTTCTGTGCTACTGACATGTGGGGTCCGTTTACTGTTCATGGGGTCCACATGTCAGTGCGGGCCTAGTGCGGATGTGCCACTGACCGGTGGGGTCCAACGGTCAGCCTCGGCTCTGGCTACTGTGGCTGACATGTGGGGCCGGCTACTGTACAGTGGACCACGTGTCTGTGTGACACCGACTGGTGGGGCCCAAGAGTCAGCGGCCGCTCGGGTGTTGCATCCGCTGACAGGTGGGGCCCACCTGTCAGCCTGAAATAAAAGAAAGTTCAACCTCGGCGCGCTGCGGAGCCGGGGGCTCGAACGCGCGCGGCCGAGGGAACGGGGGAGGGGGAAGGAGTTAGCGCTGATAGCCAAGTGAGCGGGGAGGCTTTGCCTACCTCTATAGGGCAGTTTATTCCTTTGAGGTGGGTCGGCAGCCGGGTCGGAACAGAGGAGTCGGGGACGACGGTGGCCGGCGGCGAAGGGAAGTCGAGGAGCTTCGGGTGAGCGTCGAAACGCGATCCTCGCGCTGAGACGAAGATGGTGACGCGGTCGCCAGGGGCCGAGGGGGTCCGGAGAGGGTTCGGCGTCGAGCGGCGGCGGCAGCTCGAAGAGGCTTTCGGCGACGGCGGCGTATGGGCGACGGGGAGCTCGATTGAAGGTCGGGGAGACTTCGCAGCGCTCTGGAGACGGTCCTAGCGCCAGGAATTGGGCTCTGGGACAGAAAAACCGCAGGGAATTAGTTGGCCGGAGTTGGGGGAGAAAATGGTCGCCGGCGGCTATGGGGCACGAATACCCGATTACCTTCGGATGTGCAGAGAGGGCGGCGTGGGGAACTCAACGGGGGGTCCACGGCCTTTTATACACTCTCAGAGGGGGGGCTGGCAACGGGCGGCTCCCGCGCGGTCGCGTCGGAGCAGGTGGCGGAGGCAGGGGGTGACGCGGGCGGCGTTAATGCCAGGCGCACTGTGCGTGACGCAGCTCGCCCACGCCCGCGTGGTCGCCTCCGCTTTTGCGGTCTCTCACACGTGAGGGGAGCGACGCAGAAGACCGGCGCCACGTAGCTGGGCCGACGTGACCGGGCGGGGGAAAACGGTGGGCGGTGGAGCCGAACCGTGGGCGGAGGCGGTGGAACGGGAGCGGTGCCAACTCCGCAGGCTTTCCACCATGGCGATGGGACGGCGCGGACAGGGCAAGGCCCTACATGAGCTCCACAGGGAGCTCAACCTCTGCTCCGAGCGGGGGGGGGGGAGGCGTCCGGGGAGAAGACGCCCCTGACAAGGTCGGCCCACCGGTCAGCGAGAGAGGGAAGAGGGGAGGAAAGAGCCAGGCAAGTGGGAGGGTCCGCTGGCCAGAGGGAGAGCGCGGTCGCGGGCGCGGGGCCACCGGCCAGGGGCAAGCGGGGCAAAAGGTCGCCGGGCCCGCGGGCAGAGGGTGAAGGCGGGGAGAGGGAGCGTGGCCCGCCTGGCAGGGAGCGCGGGCGCACCGCGCGCTGGGCTGGGCCGCGCGGATGGGGTGGCCGCTCGGCCGGTTGAGGGGAGTGGGGTTGGGTTGGCTTCGGCTGGCCCAACTCCATTCCATTTTCTATTTTCATTTATCTATTTACTTTTCTTGCTATATTTTTGGGTTAAATTTGGCACAATTTCTTGTATAAATTCCAGATTTTATTTACATTCCTTTCCCCAAATTTTCTGGATCATCTTTTCAGATTCTAAATTTCAATTTTATAATTTATGTATATAGATTTTACTTCCAATTTTGGGAACCTTAACCAAAATTTTGAAAACACACCATAAATCCAAATCCAAAAATTATGATAATTAGCAAAAACAATTCAAAAACTTTATATCTTCAATTTCAAATTTTTGGGGACGATACAGCAGAGGACATCTCAACCATGTGACCGCGGAAGCAGCCCAGGATGCACCCGACGTAGTTCTGGGTAAGTTCCTTGTCAACTCAGGGCCTGCATCAGCATTATTTGATTCTGGAGCTTCGCATTCTTTTGTGTCCAAAGATTTTGTTGAAAGATATAATTGGGATGTGCGTAAGCTAAAGAACCCTATGCTAGTCCAATCCCCTAGAAAGGAAATGAGGACTAACACAGTTTGCCCTAGTGCAACTGTAGATATAAATGGAGTTAGATTCCTACCAAATCTTATTATAATAGACTCCAAGAGTTTAGATGTGATACTTGGTATGGATTGGTTAACCAAGTATAAAGGACAGATAGATTGTGCCGATCGAGCTGTCACAGTCACCAACTCGGATGGAATCCAAGTAAGGTATAAGTCAAACACATCTTCTCAGAATAGGTGCGGGTTGAACAGTGTGAAGGGAGTGACTCTGGAAAAAGTACCTATAGTAAGTGAATACCCAGATGTATTCCCTGAGGATTTGCCGGGAATGCCGCCAGATAGAGAAATTGAATTTGTTATCAACCTGGTACCCGGTACCGCCCCGATCTCAAAGAGACCTTATCGGATGTCAGCAAATGATTTGGCTGAAGTTAAGAAGCAAATTGAAGAATTGCAAGATAAAGGTTTTGTAAGACCAAGCTCGTCACCCTGGGGAGCACCAGTACTGCTAGTGAAGAAGAAAGATGGTAGTCTTCGCATGTGTGTGGACTATCGATCTCTGAACGATGCGACGATCAAGAACAAGTACCCTTTACCCAGGATCGATGATTTGTTTGATCAGCTGAAGGGATCGTGTGTCTTCTCCAAGATTGACCTTCGGTCAGGTTATCACCAGCTGAAGATAAGACCAGAAGATATACCGAAGACAGCTTTTGCTACCCGTTATGGATTGTATGAGTATACGGTGATGTCATTTGGCTTGACGAATGCACCCGCATATTTTATGAACCTGATGAATAAAGTGTTCATGGAATATTTGGACAAATTTGTAGTAGTATTCATCGATGATATTCTGATATACTCCAAGAATGAAGAAGAACATGCGGAGCATCTGAGGATAGTTTTGGAAAAGCTCCGAGAGCACCGGTTATATGCCAAGTTCAGCAAGTGTGAGTTTTGGTTGAAGAAAGTAGCTTTCTTGGGCCATGTGATTTCGGCAGGAGGAGTGTCCGTAGACCCTGAAAAAGTAAATGATGTGCTTAATTGGACACAACCAAAGTCAGTATCCGAGATCAGAAGTTTCCTTGGGTTGGCTGGTTACTATCGTCGTTTTATTGAAGGCTTCTCCAAGCTTGCAAGACCTCTCACCCAGTTGCTGAAGAAGGAAAAGAAGTTTGAATGGAGTAAACCGTGTGAAGATAGTTTCCAAGAGCTGAAGAAGAGGTTAACTTCTGCACCAGTGTTAACACTTCCGGATATTAGGAAGGATTTCGAAGTTTTCTGTGATGCGTCAAGGCAGGGATTGGGTTGTGTTTTGATGCAAGAAAGGAAGGTAGTAGCCTACGCTTCAAGGCAATTGCGGCCCCATGAAGAGAACTACCCAACACATGATTTAGAGCTTGCGGCAGTAGTACATGCACTGAAAATATGGAGGCATTATCTGATTGGTAATCGCTGTGAGATCTACACGGATCACAAAAGCCTGAAGTATATATTTACTCAACCCGATCTCAATATGAGGCAAAGGAGATGGCTTGAGTTAATAAAGGGCTATGATATTGGGATACATTATCATCCAGGAAAGGCTAATGTAGTAGCAGATGCCTTGAGCCGAAAGAATTATTGCACCAAGCTGTGGATTAAGGACAGTATGCCTGCCCTTCAAGAGGAATTCCAGCGGCTCAATTTAGAGGTAGTGGAAGAAGGATTCCTAGCCACTCTGGAAGTTCAACCAACTTTAGAGGAGCAAATCAGAGCAGCACAAAAGGAGGACAAGAATGCCCAGGAGATCAAGGATAATATGAAGAAAGGGAAAGCCTCGGGATTTTCAGAGGATGAAGAAGGTACTCTTTGGTTTGGAAAAAGAATTATCGTACCTGAAAAGAAAGAGGTAAAGGAGTTAATCCTGAAGGAAGCCCATGAATCTGGATATTCAATTCACCCTGGGAGTACCAAGATGTACCAAGATCTCAAGGAAAGGTATTGGTGGCCAAGTACGAAAAGAGAAATTGCGGAGTATGTAGCTTTGTGTGATGTGTGCCAGCGGATTAAAGCTGAACATCAAAGACCTGCCGGACTTTTGCAACCCTTGCAGATCCCTGAGTGGAAATGGGAAGAGATTGGTATGGATTTTATAACTGGATTACCGAGAACCAAATCAGGCCATGATTCTATCTGGGTTATAGTGGATCGTCTGACAAAAGTCGCCCATTTCATCCCAGTAAAGACCACATACTCTGGAGATAGACTCGCAGAGTTGTACATGTCGAGAATTGTGAGTTTGCATGGGGTTCCAAAAAAAGATTGTGTCAGATCGAGGGACCCAATTCACTTCGAGATTTTGGCAAAAGCTACATGAACTTTTGGGCACGAACTTAAATTTCAGTACAGCTTATCATCCTCAAACAGATGGACAAACAGAAAGAGTAAATCAAATTCTGGAAGACATGTTGAGAGCTTGTGTACTGGCAAACAAGAATAATTGGGATCAGAGTTTGCCCTATGCAGAGTTCTCCTACAACAATAGTTATCAATCCAGTTTGCAAATGTCTCCGTTCGAAGCCCTATACGGCAGAAAATGTAGGACTCCATTGTATTGGAAGGAGACAGGAGAAGGACAAGTATTTGGACCAGATGTGTTGAAGCAAGCCGAAGAGCAAGTTCGCCTAGTTCAGGACAGATTAAAAACAGCACAAACGAGGCAGAAGAGCTATGCGGACACTCGTCGAAGGGCATTAGAATTTGTACCTGGAGATCATGTCTACCTTAAAGTGTCACCTCTCAAAGGAATGCGACGTTTTGGAGTCAGTGGAAAGCTAGCTCCCAGATTCATTGGACCCTTTCCTGTTGTAGCGAAACGAGGAGAAGTTGCCTACCAGTTGGAGCTCCCGCCTCAGTTGTCAAAGGTGCATGATGTTTTCCATGTATCCCAGCTAAGAAAGTGTTTCCGAGTGCCAGAGGAGCAGATGCCTTTAGATGAGATCAACGTGAAGGAGGACCTCACCTATCCAGAATATCCAGTCAAAATTTTGGAGGAAGCAGAGCGTCGTACGCGCAGCAAGGTCATCAAGTTCTGTAAAGTGCAGTGGAGCAACCATTCAGAATCGGAAGTGACTTGGGAGCGTGAAGAGGATCTAAGAGAAGAGTTCCCCGACCTTTTTCCCAGTCCATCCGAATCTCGGGGTCGAGATTCTTTCTAAGGGGGGTAGGTTTGTCACATCCCAAAATTTGGCTTTTTGAAAAAAATTTTAATTCAAATTAATTATTTTAAGCTAATTGGATTTTATTTGGCTTTTCTGAATTTTCTGGAGTTTAAAACCTATTTTTAAAATTTAAAAGGTAATTTAAAGTATGAAAATAACATACCAACAGTAGTTGGAAATAATTTTGTTTAGTCCAAAATATGTCCAGAAGCTTCTGTGAATTTTTCTGGAATTTTTGGAGGTATTTTCATATTTTTTTCTGAGGCCCAAATAATTTTCTAGCCTTTTCTGAAAAATCAAAATCAAATTCTGAAAATAAAAATCCCTCCCTTTCCCTCCAGCCGACGCATGGACGGCCCGGATCCGTCCACGTCGCCGCTCGGCCAATCCAGGCCACCCCTCCCCTTCCCTCACCGCCAAGCGAGCCAGGCCCGTCAGCCTCTCCGCCTGATCCTCTTCCTCGCCCGACGCGTAGCCAGCCCGGATGCGCGCCACGCCTCCTCGCTCGGCCATCCAGCCGTCCGCCTTGCGCCCGTGCCCCGCCATCCGATCCAACTCACTGCCACGCGGCTGCCATCCGCACCCCGCTCCCTCTTTTCTCTGACCCGCGGGCCCTACCCGACAGCCGCACGCGCCTCCGCTCTCGCTGCAGCCCGGCCCCGCCTGTCGGATCCGTCTCCCTCGCGGAGCCGGCGCCTTCCTTTCTGTCCCCCCTCTTTCCTTTCTCGCCGGCCGACCGAATCCTCGGCGGACCTGGCCTTTCCTTCCTCGTCTCTCTGCGGTTTTGGAAGCCCCGGACGCCGCCGCGACCGAATCCCCAAATCCCCGCGCCTCCCTTCCTTCCGCGCCCCCTCCTTCCTTTCCTCCCCCAAACCTTCCTTCTCCGGCCGCCAGCAACGGCGAGCCATTGCCGCGCCCCTGCTCCCCCTCAGCCCCTATAAATACCCCCCTCGGCTTCGCCTCCTCCCGCACCACCTTCCAGAGCCCTCCACATCTCCCCTTGAGCCCCGAGCGCCGTCGTGCCAGAAGTTCACCGTGCGCGCCCGGTAAGTGCTCCGACGAGCAATCGCCGCCGCCTCGATCCACCCCGGAGCCCGCCGCCGCCACCCCGAGCATCCTCACGCCCGGGCGATCCTCCCCGACCCCTCGGCCGCCCCTCCCCGTCACCGGAGCGCCGTCGCATCGGAGCTCCCGAGCCATCGTCGCTGCCACCTCGTCGCCGGCCGTCTCCGTTCGTCCCCAAGCTTCGCCGACCCTTCCAACCAAACCCCCTCCGCGCCAGGATTATATTCTACGCGTCACCCGAGCACCTCCGGCCTCTCCTCGCCGCCGGCGCCGTCGCCTCCGAGCACCTCTGCCCGAGCCACCCGAAGATACCCCTCAAGAGGGTTACCTACCCTTATTGGGTAGGCAACGCCTCCCCGCTCACTTGGCTAGCAGCGCTCGCTCGTAACTCCCTCGGCGCGCGTTCGAGCCTCCGGCTCCGCACGCGGAGGTTGAGTTTTTCGTTTATTTTCCGCGCTGACAAGTGGGTCCCACCCTTCAGCGGCCGCCGGTCTGCACTGGCCACTGCCGCCTGGGCCCCACCCCTCTGTGCTGATCTCTGACAAGTGGGCCCGGAGTCCAGTGGGTCCCACGTGTCAGGAGTTGAGTCAGTAGGCTCACTGTCCAGTGGGTCCCACATGTCAGTAACCGCCAGTGGGCCCGTAGATTCCAACGTCGTCGACGATCCCTCTTCATAGCAGCAAGAAGACCCAGAAACCCTGCAAGAAGGCAAGTCTCCTTTGATCATCTTGAACCTATGGTTTTTGAAATGTTTTAATTATTTTAAATTATGTGCATTGCTATTTACGTAAAACATTAGTTCAAATCCTTAGGAATTAGTTATTCCAACTTTGTTATGCCCTCCGTTGAAATTGAATGCCATGTACCTTTGAATCCTTAGGATTGCCCTTGTCTCAATAATGAGATTATTATTGAACCTTTGTGAATAGTGGTATGGTAGTGCAATGCTTAGTCATGCTAATCATTATATTTGAATTCTTGCAAATGGGAAATTATGATTTATTGCAATAATCTTGTTTCAGAAAGTTAGTGGTAATTTGGAGTTGCCACTGTTCTTTTAAAATAAAATAAAAGGTGAAAGTTGGTTTAGATTAGGGTGGATGGTTGGTTTGGCTTGGTGCAGTTAGCACGAGATCTTGTAAAGTGTATGTTCCACCCTAGTCAATTAAGGACCGACGCTTGTGTTTGTCCAGACTGAGCACTACCGTACAACCACAAGTCTATATGGGTACGACCTAGCCGACTAACTTACGATAGTCTAGTTTAGGTGCCACCAGTGGAAAGTGGGTGCCAGGGACGGACTGGTTATCCACAGTGAGGGACAGGGATTTACTGTACTCATACGGCGCAAGAGGGGGCTTCGGTTCGGGCAGTTAGCCTACCTGCGGTGAAACCTCAGCGGGTGGTATCTAACTAGATTAAAGTAAGGTAAAGGCTTTGTGATATTTTATCTGGGTCTCATGCCAAAGGAAGCGTGTTGACTTTTAGGATAATTTATCTCTTGTGGGTAAAGTTGTACAACCTCTGCAGAGTGTAAAACTATTTGAATAGCCGTGCCCACGGTCAAGGGCGGGCAAGGAATGCATTCACATGGTAGATTTCTGGTCTTGTTTTAAAATCAAAAGTTTTGTATCCGAGAGTGGAGGGAACTCTCGGAAGGGTATCCTGGCAGTTGGAGCCAGAGAGGGTGGATGTAACCCGTAGTATTAAATTTGTTCAAGTTGATTAAACTAGTGTTGGTAGATGGAACCTTCACTAGAGAATAATTGTTAGTTCTGCTAAAACATTTACTTTATTAAATGAATGCCTTTGAAAATAATTAGCAGTAATTGAAATTAAAATATTGCTTTGTGCAAAAGAACCATATGGCCTTCCTTTGTCAAGCCTTGCATCTATGCATTTTTCCCAAGACTTGCGGAGTACTTTATGTACTCACATGCTACACTCAAAAATAAATCTCAGAGGAAGTTGAAGCTCAAGAAGGTGTATACGACTACTGCTTCGCGTGTGGCTGTGACGGATTCTTCCCGGAGGAATAGGTCGCGCTTCCCCAGTCAATTGCCTGTGGTAAATTGATGGGTCGTCCTCGAGTTGTCCTTGCTTCCGCTTTATTTCTTGTGTGCGAGGTCTTAAACCTCCATTGTAATAATGAGACCTTGTGGTCAGTACTCTTATTTATTGTAATAAATCGTTGATGGTGATGTTTTCCATTCTGTTTAACTGTGTGCACTAGCTTTGATCTGGGACTAGTGCAGTAATACACAGAGGGTCCGGGTTTGGAAATCCGGGGGCCCGACAAAATGGCTTTGGAGTATCTCCTAGTTCAAATCAACCCATTTTTCAGCTTCTCAACTCAAAGTATTTCCTTCAACCAAAATGAGAAAATGAAGTACAGAGAATGAAAAGAACTGAACCAACATGTAGAGAAGAACACAAATCATCACAGGCACAGAAATTTCACATATTGCTTAGGGATGAAAGATTACAAGTAGATGTTCTACATCCCCATACGCAATTGGAAAGAAATGCCTCTCATCTCACTACATGCTTGAGAGGGAACACACGTACACATAGAGCACACACTCTCCACTACTGTTCACACCACTTGCTCTACAGAATACCTATTTGCCTCTCCTACAACCACACATATGAAGGAAGAGGCTCACCTACATCTGGAAAATCAAGAAGTGGCATACTAGCTGCACTCCTCAGCTTACACCCATACAAGGCAAAGGTCAAAGTCAACACAAGAAATGGAGGGAACCAGCCATTTCTCCCAAACTTGAGTCAATTCTCCAAATTGCCCTCAAGCACCTTCCCGGAAGCTTCCCGCAACCGGTACCTTGACCGTCTAGACCTCGACTCCTCCCTGAGTCTAGTCCCGGTCTGCTCCGCTGCACATGATTTTGGAGGGAAATCCACCTCCTCCACTCACTTGCTTGAGTCAATTTACCAAATTGCCCCTCAAGCACCTTCCTAGAAGCTTCCGCATCCGGTACCTCAACCGTCTAGACCACGACTTCTCCCTGAGTCTAGTCCGGTCCACCTCGCTGCACGCGACCGACCCGGCATCCTAACCGTCTGGGCCTCCGACTCCTCCCTGAGCCTAGTCCCGATCCACTCGCCGCTGCCCGTCTCGTCCACCCGACACCGATCGAGATCTCTGACTCCACCTGAGTCTAGTCCTGGTCTGTTCCATTGCACACGACCACAACCGACCTCCAAACCATCTCGTCGTCGCCCGTCGTGTCCATCACCGGTAGCTCCAGCTCCGGTTCCTCATCTCCCGACTCGCAACCACCTCACCAGCCTCGATCATCTTCGGCATCACCGACCGTCTGGACCTCAACACCTCCTGTGCCTAGTCCCGGTCCTCCTCGCCTCACCATGACCTAGCTCCGAAGTCCTACAGTCATAGACAAGCAAACTATCACATAGCACCGCACGAAACAGCATAATCAACATAAGCACAGGTAAAGGTACTCAACCCTAGAATACCCAAAACAAACTCAAACTCACTAAACCACCCGTTAATTACTCATCACCAACATGGGGATACCTCCACATGGTCTCTTAGTGAGCCTCTTCCTTCATATGTGTGGTTGTAGGAGAGGCAAATGGGTATTCTGTAGAGCAAGGGGTGTGAGCAGTAGTGGAGTGTTCATAATTCAAGAGTGTTCTACAAACCTCCTACAAACCTCTCAAGAGTGTTCATAAGATACTGACACTCCTGAAAGAGAGAGTTGCAAAAAGAGCAGGGGGAGAAGAGACAGCAAAAGGTAAGGGAGTAGAAGAAGAATCAACAAGAGAAGAACGGATGGCTTGTGCACGTACAACCGCCTCAGAAGGGACAGTCCTACTGCTAGCCATTTGGTTCACGTCGCTAGGCGTCTCTACCAAACCCTCATGCTTCTTCCCCACACCAGCACACACATTACAAGCAGATGGTGGCTTCTCTAGAAGGTCCTTAGTTAGCTTCACACTTTTTCATCCAATGCAATCAAGTTAGATTTTAGTTTTTCACAATTATTGCATGGTGAGCTAATAGGGTCCTTAGAAGCATATTGAGCCAATTTGTTATTGTGATCAATTAATTCTTGAAACTGTTTAGAGACAGATTCAAGCTCAGCAGTCAGCTTGGGACAATTCACACATGAAGCAATAGGCTCTAGTAGAAAAGCTTGTAACTCAGCAATTTTATAATCTGCCCTTTTTAAATTCGTCTTCAAATTAATGCAGCTTTCACAAGATTCAGGCAGATCGAGAAGCATGGTATAGAGACCTCTAAAAGCATTGTCCTTATCCTCACATGAGGTGCAAGAAATAGTCTTAACAGTAGTAGATGAAAGAGCAGCTACCCTACTCATCTCTAGTTCAGCAAGCAAACTAATATTCTCCACCTTAATCATGTCAAACTCAGAGGTCATACTATCATGCGAGGTCCTTAGCTTCTCCATATCACCAAGCAAAGCAGAACATACATCACAGTCGTCACGGGAGGGAGCAGATATAAGTGAAGTAAGCTCCCATGACAATCTCTCTACTTCCTTCTCCAACTCGCTACACCTAGCTCTAGATCTAGCATGAAATTTTCCTAGCTTAAGAAAAGCATAATTAAGCTGGTCATAGGAGGGGTATACCTCGTCGGAGTCAGAGTAGAGCTCGCTGTCGCTGATGTCGCCTTCAAGGGCCATGAAGCGCATGCCGCTAAAGTCCTCGCCATCCTTGGGATCTTGATCGTCCTTCCCATCGTCGTCACTCCACCCCTCCACCTCGCTGAGGTCGAGGTCGTCGAAAGCGGTGAGGACGCGATGGAAGAGCTTTTTGGCTTTGCCAAGGTTGCAGAACTTCTTCTCTTTGCTTGGAGGCTTCTTGTTGCGGTTCTTGTCGGTGTAGACGTTCTTGCTTGAACCGCCGTAGTCGTTCTTGCCCTCTAGCTTGGGGCAGTTTGCTCGAATATGGTTGGGGCCACCACACTTTGGGCCAGTCAGACTGCCTTGAGCAGGCCGGCTAGACCGCCTGAGGGCCACCGGTCAGAGCATTGCGGTCAGACCGGGCCAAACCCTAGAGGTCTGACCGGCCCCCTGAGAATAGAGCAAAAATTGCAGAGCTGACTGAAAATACTCAGAAACTGAAACTTGCTGATTTTAAGAGAATAGGTGAAATGCTCCTGATTTTCTCAGGCCCAAAGAGTAGGAACTTGTTCTAAATAGCAGCAAGACTCTAAGAATCAAAAGAACTCATCAAGATAGCAAGGAATTAAGATTTTGACAAAAATCTGGAAACTTGAGCAAAGTATGAGTTGATTTCCAAATTACTCATCAATCACAAACCTTTTGCTCATGAACCTTTGCATCTCAGCTGGAAATCATGCCACAACATGAGAGCACACACCTAGAACAAACATCTCTCTAGGAATCCAAAAGACCAAGGATCCCCTGACATCTAACCCTAGAAACTAAAAAAAAGAGGAAGTTTGAGCTTTTCAGAAAACTGAAATTAGAGATGGTTTGCTCTCAGGAGTGGCTAGCCAAATGGCTTTGGAGTCTCTCCTAGTTCAAAGCAACCTATGTTTCAGCTTCTCAACTCAAAGTATTTCCTTCAACCAAAATGAGAAAATGAAGTACAGAGAATGAAAAGAACTGAACCAACACACAGAGAAGAACACAAATCATCTCAGGCACAGAAATTTCACATATTGCTTAGAGATGAAAGATTACAAGTAGATGTTCTACATCCCCATGCGCAATTGGAAAGAAATGCCTCTTATCTCACTACATGCTTGAGAGGGAACATATGTACACACAGAGCACACACTCTCCACTACTGCTCACACCCCTTGCTCTACAGAATACCCATTTTCCTCTCCTACAACCACACATATGAAGGAAGAGGCTCACTGAGATACCATGTGGAGGTATCCCCATGTTGGTGATGAGTAATTGACGGTGGTATTAGTGAGTTTGAGTTTATTTTGGGTATTCCAGGGTTGAGTACCTTTACTTATGCTATTGTTGATATGTTGTTTCGTGCGGTGCTATGTGACGGTTTGCTTGTCTATGTGACTGTAGGACTTCGGAGCTAGGTCATGGTGAGGCGAGGAGGACCGGGACTAGGCACAGGAGGTGTTGAGGTCCAGACGGTCGGTGATGCCGAAGATGATCGAGGCTGGTGAGGTGGTTGCGAGTCGGGAGACGACGAACCGGAGCTGGAGCTACCGGTGACGGACACGACAGGCAACGACGAGCGAACCGGGACTAGGCTCAGGGAGGAGTCGGAGGTCCAGACGGTTGGAGGTCGATTGCGGTTGTGTGCGACGGAACAGACCAGGAATAGACTCAGGTGAAGTCGGAGGTCTCGGTCGGTGTCGGGTGGACGCGATGGGCAGCGGCGAGTGGATCGGGACTAGGCTTAGGTGGAGTCAGAGGTCCAGACGGTCAGGATGCCGGGTGCGGTCGTGTGCAGGGAAGCGGACCGGACTAGACTCAGGGAGGAGTCGAGGTCCAGATGTTCGAGGTGCCTGTTGCGGGAAGCTTCTGGGAAGGTGCTTGAGGGCAAATTGGAGATTTGACTCAAGTTTGGAGGTGGAAGGCTGACTTCCCTCCATTTGGATTGACTTCTTGACTTTTGCCTCATGGGGTTGTGAGGTGATCGAGTGGAGGTAGTATGCCACTTCTTGAATTTCCTTTTAGGTGTGAGTGCTGGCTATTAAAAGGAGATAGCAAGAAGTGGGTGGTCAGGCATTCCAGTGGAGAGAGTTCTCAGCGTGTGTTTGCTTGTGAGCAAGCATGTAGTGCTTTTCCCCTCTCAAGCATGTAGTGATTTCCCTTGTATCAATTGCGTATGGGGACTCTTATGTAATCATTTATGGGAATGAATCCATTTGAGTAGTCTTGAGATGGAAATGATTCAAGTGTTTGCCTTTCTGTTGAATCTCCGTTCAGTTTGTGTTTTTGCTGCTTACTTCTGTTCTTAAGTCCTAGAGAAGTGTTCTTGGTTGATTCTTGCAATATGAGTTTTCTCTAAACTAGGGGATCTTCATCAAAGCCACTTGGCTGATTTGTTCCCAAGAGCCAATGAAAAGAATCAAAGAATCTCTTGGTTTTATTCTGCGGGCTGGTTTCCTCTGTTTGCTGAAAACTAGGGTTTCGTGTCAGGGGATGATGGGTTTGCTTGATTTCCTTTCTAAAGATGCCCTAAAATTGATGCATTACTATTGTGAGAACATCTCTAGTTGAGATTCACAAACTCTTGCGCAAAGGATTTGGAAATGTTGAGTAATTTGGAAATTACCCTCATTCTCTTTTCATTTTCAGATTTTAGCTAAAATCCTTGTTTCTTGCTCCTATGATGAATTCCCTTGGTCCCTCAAGCTCCAATGCTATTTAGTTTAAGGCCTTGACCTAATGGTTTGAAAACAAAAGAAGAATTTCATCATTTTATTTGTTTTCTGAAGTTCTGAATATTTTCGGGTTCAGGCTACTCTGTGTTCTGCTCTCTGCGCCTTGCTGGAAGTGAACCCGCTCAGACCGGTTCTTCTAAGGCGGTCGGACCGGCTGATAGCCGGCGGTCAGACCGCTCCCTAGCGGTCAGACCGGCCTTGGCCGAGCGGTCAGACCGGCCTACCTTGGGCGGTCAGACCGGCCAGGCAGTCAGACCGGTTCAATAATGGCGGTCAAACCGGCCTGGCGGTCTGACAGGCCCAGGCATGACGGTCAGACCAGCCTTTAGGCCTTTTGAGGGGAGCTCTCTTATTTTCTCTGTTCATTTTGTTTTTGGCTCGTGTTTGTCCAGTAAGGTCTTCCAGAGAATATGAATCACCCTTCTTCATAGCTTTGTAGCTATCGGAGAAGAGAGTCTTTTAGTGGATACTTTTGGGGGCGTTTTTAAAGAGGCACCATTCACCCCCCCCTCTGTTGCCATTTCCAATCCTACACTCACCTACATCTGGAAAATCAAGAAGTGGCATACTACCTCCACTCCTCACGTTATACCCATACAAGGCAAAGGTCAAAGTCAACACAAGAAATGGAGGGAACCAGCCATTTCTCCCAAACTTGAGTCAATTCTCCAAATTGCCCTCAAGCACCTTCCCGGAAGCTTCCCGCAACCGGTACCTTGACCGTCTAGACCTCGACTCCTCCCTGAGTCTAGTCCCGGTCCGCTCCGCTGCACACAACTGCACCCGGCATCCTGACCGTCTGGACCTCAGCTCCTCCCTGAGCCTAGTCCCAGTCCACCTCGTTGCTGCCCGTCGTGTCCACCTGACACCGACCGAGACCTCCGACTCCACCTGAGTCTAGTCCTGGTCTGCTTCGTCGCACACAACCGTAACCGACATCCAACCGTCTGGACATCTGGCTCGACCTGAGCCTAGTCCCGATTCTCTTGGTGTTGCCTGTCGTGTCCTACACCGGTAGCTCCAGCTCCGGTTCCTCGTCTCGCGACTCACAACCACCTTAGCAGCCTCGATCATCTTCGGCATCCCTGACCATCTGGACCTCCACACCTCCTGTGCCTAGTCCCGGTCCTCCTCGCCTCACCATGACCTAGCTCCGAAGTCCTGCAGCCACACAGACAATCAAACCGTCACATAGCACCGCACGAAACAGCATAATCATCAATAGCATTAATTAAAGGTAATCAACCCTCGAATACCCAAAACAAACTCAAACTCACTAACACAACTGTCAATTACTCATCACAAACATGAGGATATCTTCACATGGTCTCTCATGAGCCCAAGCTCTTCGCTTGCCTTTTCTAATTTGTTTCCCCTTCCATTCACAAATGGGCAACCGCCCAGTTGGTCAGCCGAGCGAACGGTGAATGCCTAGGTCCAGGGTTTGAATCCCATCCCCCACATCTATTTCTTTTTATTTTCTTTAATCCATTTCAATTAAGGAAAACTAAGGAAAAATAGAAATTAATAGTGTGCTTTATTTATTTTTCCCATTTGTGCGGGCAAGCTATTACACATGGCATGACGCCAGCCGTAAGCTGGGTGTCTATCCGCCTCTACGCATAATATCGTCGTAGGCGATCTTCATTCCATGTGTGGCGGAGACTCCACCTCTCCAGAGTTGTGAGACGATATGCTCCATGCTTAGAGCCGCTATGACGATGTAGGGATCCTCCCACTTGGATTCTAGCTTGCCCACTATCGCCGCGTGCAATGCCATCTTGAGGACAAGCTCTCCCACCTGGAATTCCCACGAGTAGACGGTGCAATTGTATGCGCACGCTGCTCAGCGTATATATTTCACAACGTGCTCGGTGGCGCTGACTCGCACGCAATCGAGGAGGTCCAGAGACAGCGCTCACTCTTCAGTCGGAGCCTGACTGAGGACTCTCCTTGAACTGGCTTTGATTTCCTCAAGTGTGACCACCTCGTCACCAAAGAGAAGCTTGAACAGCGTAAACCCTGTTGGACGCGTGATCGTTGTGCGAAGGGACCAGAGTACGCTGGGAAGCTATTTTGGCCACCTGCCTTTCGGGAGACCTACAAGGCATTTCTTGACCCCAGCGGAGATTGCGCCATTTGCCCGCTCGACCACCCTATTGGACTGCAGGTGTCGAACTAAAGCATATCGAAGCATGATGCCCATGTGGTTGTAGAATGCCTTGAAGGACATGGGGTCAAATTGCAAGCCGTTATCGACAGTGTCCTCCCTGGGCACTCCGAAGTGGCAAATAATGTTCTGCCAGAGGAAACGCTGCACCGCTGCGGAGGTTTACCTTGGAAAGCGTGGCCGCCTCAGGCCACCTGGAAAATATTCGAGAGAGACTACGACAAATCATAGGTCCCTTGGGGTGCATGGGAGTGGTCCGACGACATCGATGCCCTGCCAAGCCAGTGGCCACATTGGTGCGATAGACTGCAACATAGTGGGAGGTCTGTGAATGACCCTTCCCATCCACTGGCGTGCATGCAATTATCAAAGACGGTTCGTATTAATAACCATCTGCGGTAATATCACAAACGGTTCTAATTAAAAACCATATTTAGCGTATGCAATTATCACAGACGGTTCTTATTAATAATCATCTGTGAACTATCATAGACGGTTATAATTAAAAACTATCTATGACATATGAAATTATCACAGACGGTTCTTGTTAATAATCGTCTGTGAACTATTACAGACGGTTCTAATTAAAAATCATCTATGACTTATTCAATTATCACAGATGATTCTTGTTAATAACTGTCTATGGACTATCACATACGGTTCTAATTGAAAACCATCTGTGACATATGTAATTTGACAATTCATAGGGAATCGTCTGTGATAGCAATTATCATAGATGGTTCTTATTAATAACCGTTTGTGATACGATTATTAACAAAAACCGTCTGTGATAATTGCGTATCACAGACGATTCCATATGAACTGTCCATGATAATTACAGCATAGATGGTTCCCATGAACCGTCTGTGATGGGACGTCCAATATAGCTTGTTTTGTAGTAGTGAATAGTGGTTATGTGGAACATGGTTAATACCAAGTCCTTATGGATTATGATAAACTGTAGATTCTTTTATGGTGAGTATTGCTAGTAGTACATGCAAACATTACTTATGCTCCCAGGCGCATGGTTCTAGACGTTCTTGGGAACATGGTTCTGAAAGTTCTTAGGCACGTGGACCCAAGCTTATGTGCAAATACTTATTCTTGTTTATGAAATCGTGTTGCTCTTATAGTTGGATACTTTATTGTAGGGTTGTAATTTAGGAAAGTATTGTTGAAACTATAAGTAATAATGGTTTAAATTTAGAGTGAAAAGAGGAGTGGTGACATTTCAGACTCTCTGGTGGACCAGGGTGTTACCATTAGTGTAAGAACTAAGAGACTCTGAGTTCAAAATGTGACTAATGTAATTTTAAGAACAAACAATTGTGTCCCACTTCGAGTCCACATCATAGACTTAGTAGAGCCTAGATGTGAGGGGACTGGTAAGGTATATTATTCATCTTTCCTTATGAACTTAAAATATTAGGTGAATTGATTGGTGCATAAAACTTGATAGGATTAGGTGCTAACCAAGAGTCCATGTCAATAGAAATGGTTTGCTTGTTCGTGACCTACTGATCATTTTAGTAGCACACAATTTGAAACTAGATGGGTGATTCGCATGAAAAGTGCATCATTTTTCAGCGTTTGTTTCCTTATACTTTTTAGATTCATTATTTATTGCTCGGCTAATCCTCTAATTAATCATCGATTGCACAAGATTTGTGTTTATGGTCCATAACCACTAAAATCGAGGCAATCTAGCATTTCCAAGGCAAAACCTGAAATATATCACCAAGGGAAAGGAACCAGCTTTGGATGGAAAATTTATTTATTTGCCACTCTTACGACTCGGGTGGCAACAGATTTGCCACCCGGGCCCACTGTCAGTGACTCAGGTGGCTCCATATGTAAGTGACAGAGTTTCGATGTCAATCTTAAGGGTGGCAAAAACATGAATCTCCTGCTTTGGATCGACGCAAATCGATGCTCAAAAAGAGAGTATGGTCTAGCATACAGACAGACCACCCGAACCAACCTACAATCAGACCACTACGTCAAACTGTTGGACTTTCGTGAATATTCAGGGATGGAATTCGGCCTCTTAGCGACGCAACCCTAGGAGATGGTTATTAAAAGAAGCAAGTTCCTATCAAAAGACATCTTCACTTAGCTGTTTTTTAACTATATTAATTAGTAAAATTCTACATAGAGAAGATAGAAGATAAGAAGAGATAATATGATATCTCTTATGTAAGAGACGACTCGAGCTTGTAAACCAATGCAAATAATGAGATAGTATGAGATAGAAAGTTATAGTGAAAATAGTATAAAATAGCTAGAGAAATGATTTACGGATGAAGAAGTTGTCTTTAGTACTGTCTTTAAGTAAGATGGAAAGCTTAAAGATAACCTTAAAAGTTAAACTATTGTACATACCTTAATCATGGAGGATGCCCAAACACCACCATCATCTCTATCACCTCAAGAACACTATTTCCACCATCATCCACCGTATTCCACCGCAATTTTCATCATTTTTGCATCTGCATCTTGTGACGATACATTTCCAAGTGATCCACAGAGTATTGGCGACGTTGTGGATCAATATATTCTTTATATTCAGATCGCTAGCACCATGTTATTCTCATTTTATTCTTCGTTTTTTTATCACTATGATTATATGTGGGTTGTCCCCCAAGGGCTACGGGCGGTAGGTGATCTTGTAGCGATACAAATGTAGCGCAGAATTATGATTTCATCTTTGTACAAGTGTTCATTGCTCTTGGCCCTCACTACTACAGAAAGCCTAATACTAAACGGTCAATTACAGACGATTTGACAAAACCGTCTGTGACCAATACTAACACAGACGGTTTTAATTTGGACACCGTCTGTGTTGGCGGCGTCGGGGAAAACGAGTATCACAGACGGTTCTTAACAATGAACCGTTTGTGATAATTTAGTATAACAGACGGTCTGTATTAAAAACCGTCTGTGATAATCCCAGATTATCACAGACGGTTTTTAATTAAAAACCATCTGCGATAAGCTGGTTATCACAGACGGTTTTTAATAAAAAAAACCGTATGTGATAATTCACAGACGGTTTTTAATTAAAAAACCGTCTATGATAATGGAAGTAGGCATTTATTGCGCTGCTCAGACCGCATCTGTCTTCATTTCGATCCAGATCTAGCTGGTGCTTTACTCTTTCGCTCAGGAGGCAAGCTTGACGATTTCAGGCCAGTTAATTTGGTGGGAGGAGGCAGATATTGAGCTTTGAAGATTTATACTTTCCTGGTTGCTCTAGATATGGTTAGTAATGAATTTTATTTTTTATTTGCATGCATTACAATTTAGATCTAAGTAATTGGTGAGTGTTATTAATTGAAGATGGTTTGCAAAATTGTTGGTTATATAATAGCTGTTGTGTTTATAATATGAATTGAGGTAGCAAATTAAGCCTTAATATAATACATGTGGCCGGTATATATGTAGTAATAATTAGTTAATTTAATTTTTAATACTAAGTTGTTATATATGTACGTAACGTAGGATCGAAGCTGGATGTATGCCACGAGCCGTGTGAGTGAAGAGTATATTAATGGCGTGTCTGCTTTTACAAGAGCTGCCGAGGAGGATATGTTGAATAAGGGGGTGGAATATATGTATTGTCCATGCACTGACTGCGAGAATTTAAAGATGTTTAAGAACCGAGGGCAAATTGAAGCGCACTTGATTTGGAGGGGTTTCAAAAAGGGTTATACGTGTTGGACTAGTCATGGCGAAGTCAATGATCAAATGCCGCCGGATGACATCGCTGGTGAAGTGAATGATATGCCGCCGGATGACATCGCCAGTGAAGTGAATGACATGCCGCCGGATGATGTCGATTGTGGTTCGGATTTGGATAGGTTGCATGATGATAATCTCGCGATGTAGAAGAGAATTATGATGAGAGAGAGTATGTTAAATTCTGGGGCTTGATGGAGGACTCGGAGAAACCTTTGTTCACGTGCTACAAGTACACGAGGTTGTCGGCCGTGCTTGAACTGTTGAAATTGAAGGTAAGCAACGGTTGATCCGACAAGAGTTTCACGGCGCTGTTAGGTCTTTTAGCGGACATGCTTTCAGAGGGAAATGAGTTGCCTAAAACCACGTATAAAGCCAATAAGGTTCTTTGTCCGTTGGGAATGGAAGTAGAAAGAATACATGCATGTCCGAACGACTGTATCCTCTACCGTAAAGAGTATACAAACATGCATGTATGTCCGGTGTGCAACGCATCCCGATACAAACGTAACAATAAATCAGATGATGGCGAGGGAACAGAGGCGAAGAAAGGACCTCCTGCTAAGGTGGCATGGTATTTTCCTATAATTCCCCGTTTGAAAAGGTTTTTTGCAAATCCAATAAACAGAATAAGATTTAGGGGTAGAAAAGCATATCACAGACGGTTTTTAACTAAAAACTGTCTGTGATAGACGATAATCACGGACGGTTTGTAAGTAAAAACCGCCTGTGATTATAACCTATCACAGACGGTTTTAAACTAAAAACCATCTGTGGTAATCAGCTATCACAGACGGTTCGTAGTTAAAAACCATCTGTGATATTGATATATCACAGACGGTTGTCGAACCGTCTGTGATAATATTCGATTATCACTGATCTATAAATTCAGACGGTTCACAAAACCGTCTGTGATAACGTTTTTGAACCGTCTGTGATGACCTTTTCTGTAGTAGTGCCTGCTCCAATAGCTTTTGATTTTGGTATCAGGTTAAAATTATACTATAGCGATTATTAGTTTTTTTAAATCATTAAAGTAAAAAATAAAAAATAAGAAAAAAATATTGTTATATCTTCATGAACAATACAAACGAATAAGAGAAAAAACAAAAATAAAAAAGGCAAAAGGAAAAATAAAATTAAGAATTCGACATGTTTTAAAAACTAAAAACATAAGTCTGTTGGAGCGGGATAACTTGTCTCAATATTAGGTCTAGATGGGCTCCGTGATTTTATTGGTTGGCCTAAGGCAAGGTAGCGTCACGGACTGAAGGATCACAATACAGTATATCATTACTACTATAAAAGAACGAGTTGGTGGTTGTACGTCCATTCTCTTCCAACCGCTTTATTCCCTCAACTTCTCATCATTCTCCACTTTCCAACCGACCAGCGCAACACTCTTCTATAGCACTATTCTCTTTACATTTAATGAGCTCCGTTGCAACGCACGGGTACATAACTAGTGACAATTAAAGAGGCAGATTGAAGCGAATCACAGGAGTTACCGTACAACCACCAAGTGTAAGGTGTTGGTCTTGCAGAGTGACACGCTACGGTGCATGCTCCGCTTATTTTGGCTTAAGTTTTTTGGATTCTAGCTTATTTTTTACTATTCAACAATTTTGTTTTTTCTGGTTTTTTGGCTTTTTTAGCCTTTTTGTTGGTTCGTTTTCCCCGTATACATTTGTACTATTCGTGACGGGCTAACCTGTTTTTTCTATTTTTAAAATTTTTAAATTTAATTACGCTAAATAAGCCACCGATAACTATAATATTTTTTCAACCAGTTATAATATTTTTCAGTCATAAGTTACTTAAATTAAACCCTTTTGAGCAGAGCTAAGCATCCCTCCTCCCTCTGACAAATCCCTTCGATGCCTCTCCACCATCTCCCACTGCCTATCAGTTTTCCATGTTGCTCCCACCAAAAGAAAGCAGGGCTAAGCACCACCGCAGATGTATGGCATGGGCTATGACGGAACTCGGCCAGGTGCAAGGTGTAGCCTCAAGGGGGCCACAGGACAATCACAGACCGAGCACTAGGCGGGTGCGGCTCAGGTGCTGGGGGCACAGCACTTAGCATGTGCAGAGGTGCCCCAGCACCTGCCACGTGACCCCCAAGTCCCAAAAAAATTCCGAAAAATTCAAAAAAAATACTTACAAAATCCGAAAAATTGTAACAAGTACTTTTTGTAAAAATACTTTTATTAAAAAGTATTTTTAAGTACTTAAAAAAATACTTTTTAATAAAATTATAAATAAAAAAAATTTAAGTACTTACAAAAAATACTTTTTATACTTAAAAAACTACTTTTTACAATTTTTCAGATTTTGTAAGTATTTTTTTTGAATTTTTCAAAAAAAAATTAGGACTTAGGGGACACGTGGCGGGTGCTGGGGGCACCCCTGCACGCGCTAAGTGTTGTGCCCCCAGCACCTGAGCCGCACCCGCACTAGGCAGTAGGGGTGAAAACGGATCGGATATTTCCCGACTGACCGACCGCCGAATCCGAGTCGGATCGAATTCGGATAGTTATATCGGATTCGGAGTCAGATTCGGATAGTTGTTTCCGGATACGGATTCGGATTCGGAAAAGAACTATCCGGCGGATACGGATACTATCCGGGATTTTTTCGGATAAGACCCGGATATATTTTCCGGCCAACTGCAAGCAACGCCAAGCCCATTACTTCTCCACCGTCCTCGCTCCAACTCCGACAAGCACAGGGGGCACGCGCGGGCATGGGAGGCACACCAGCGCCACCAGCCGGCCGCCTCAGCCTCTACGGCTCTGCCTCGCCTCACCCAGTTCCCCCCCTCATCGACATCTCTCATGGGCCACGGCCGGCCAACCCCAGATTCCCCAATCCTGACAACCTATCAACCATCACAGACCAGAGACTAGAGAGAGAGAGTAGAGGGGAAGGAGGCACACCGGTCACCAGAGCTCGAACGAGTGGACGACGGCCGCACCGCCGCAGGAAGAGGAGCAGTGTAGACGGAGCCGAGGGCAGCATCCCGCGTGATGACGAACTCGTCGCCAGTGCTCCAGTCGCCGCCCGGCCATCCGCCGCTGGTGGCTCGCTCTCGGAGTAGTCGAGGTCGCCGTCGCTCGGAGCCAGGGGAGGAGGGGGCGGCAGGGGAAGGAGGGGCGGAGGGGGGAGGAAAGGGTGCCGGGGGAGAAGGGGGCGACCGGGGAAGGGGGGCGGCGGCGGAGGAGGGGGCGGCTGGGGAAGGAGGGGGCGGCGGAGGAGGAGGGGGTGACCAGGGGAGAGTGGGGTGGCGGGGGAAGGAGGGGGTGCCGAGGGAGAAGGGGACGACCGGGGAAGGAGGGGGCGCCGAGGGAGAAGGGGACGACCGGGGAAGGAGGGGGCGGCGGAGGAGGAGGGGGCGGCGGGGGAAGGCGGGGGCGGGGGGGAATGGGTGCGGCGGGGGAAAATGAATCGGGCGGCGGGGCGGCGAAGGATTTGGGGGGTTAGGGTTTTTTTGATATTTTACGATTTAGTCCTTCAGGTTTTTGTTTATTTTGATTTTTTTCTGTTCTAACCCTCAGAAATTCTGATTTCATCGCGAAAAGATCTTACATATCCGTTGTGACATGTACATCTATATAGAGCAGTCCTTAGAATGCCAAATTTGAAGATTGAATTAGATTTTGGAGATGTAAATGTGCAATGTGTGTGTGTGTATGAGATGAGGAGAAAGATGTGGATGGTTGGATCTTAATCCAATGACTGAAAAAAGTGATTAAGATATGTTATGATTTAGGCCAAGTTTATTTTTGCACTTGTGATATGAGGTGTCTTTTCTTGTTCTTCATTTTAGCACTTGTGATATAATGTGTCTTTTCTTATTCTTTCTTAATAAATATTAGGGTTGGACTGCTGGAGAAGAAGATCAATCAAATCAATATATTCTAACATATATTTATAATTTTTACAACATAGCTCACCCCCATTGTGATTTTATTTTATGTAAGCAAATTACTACTACATGCGATTCTAATTCTAACATAGCTGCCTTCACCAACTGCCTTGAGCATTTGATGAGATAACCACCCCCATATATGTTACAATTAACCATTTTGTAAATAGAGATAGTCTATTATTGGTGCGTGTATTCCAATTAGTTACTAAATGTTCGAGAACTATTTAAATTGATTTCTTAACTATAGTAAACTGCACTTAAAACTCTGGTTGAGCTTTTCTATTTGACTAGTTGGGCAGCCCTATGCCAGATTATCGGACGATGAGCTAGAGCCATGGAGCGGTGGAGTCCGCCGGATCCATGTTTGCCTTTTTTTTAAGATATTATCTAAATATGTGATTTTGATCCACCATTGCGCTTATATACTGCTCGAGTGTCATCTGGTTTCAGAATTATAGAGCTGACCTTATCAAAATTGAAAATACCAACTAAAACAACATACAAACACGAAGCGCTCAACCGAATTACTCAACTGATCTGAGGGCTTCTAATTTTGACGCACATGGTAGATTTGCAATGTAGTTAGGGTCGAAACATCAGTTTGGTTTTGTAGATCTTGAATTCCTTATGTCTAAGACATCTCTAATAGTATCATCACTTTAGCTATCTCTTAGCTATACTATGTCAACAAATTTCTATGTGGAGAAAAAAGAAGGTGAGAAAAGAGAATATGTCCTACGTAATATCCAGAGACTCCTACGTAATATCCGACGAGATATTCGTTATCGTATTCGCATCCGCTCCGTATTTGTTCCGTATCTGTGACCGATACTGTTGTGGTTACAGACCAAACAGAGAGAGAGATGGTAGTGGGGAGTGGGAGGATGTAGCGTGTAATGTCCCCTCTCCCCCATGGCCGGTGTTTCATATATATACATACATGGGGAGCGATTTTACAATTATGCCCTTACATCAGGTTATCCCTACTAGGGGTATTTGAGTCATTACACATGTTCTTCTCTGGTCTTTATAGTCTTCTAACAGGCCTGCTGGGTTTAGGTGGGGGCCACCCCTACAACAGGAGCCTCTCATGGTGAAGGGCTTCACCGGGCCGAAGCCATGCCGCCGAGTCCTTTGGCCCCCTTCGTCCCTGCGGCCTGTGAACTTCTCCGCTGTTGCATAATCTTAACGTGCTTCGGAGCGCCAGTAGCCGAAGCTGCGGGTGATGTCGAAGTGGTCACGCGCGCTCCGTCCCCTACCCTTCGAACGGGTGGCAGCGGAGCTGGCGCGCGCGCTCCGTCCCCTACCCTTTGAACGGGTGGCAGCAAAGCTGGCGCCCAAGCCGAAGTAGAGGCGCGTGCGCTCCGTCCCCTACCCTTCGAACGGGTGGCAGCGGAGCTGGCGCCCAAGCCGAGGTAGAGGCGCGCGCGCTCCGTCCCCTACCCTTCGAACGGGTGGCAGCGGAGCTGGCGCCCAAGTCGAGGTAGAGGCGCGCGCGCTCCGTCCCCTACCCTTCGAACGGGTGGCAGCGGAGCTGGCGCCCAAGTCGAGGTAGAGGTGCGCGCGCTCCGTCCCCTACCCTTCGAACGGGTGGCAGCGGAGCTGGCGCCCAAGCGGAAGTAGAGGCGCGCGCGCTCCGTCCCCTACCCTTCGAACGGGTGGCAGCGGAGCTGGCGCCCAAGCCGAGGTAGAGGCGCGCGCGCTCCGTCCCCTACCCTTCGAACGGGTGGCAGCGGAGCTGGCGCCCAAGCCGAGGTAGAGGCACGCGCGCTCCGTCCCCTACCCTTCGAACGGGTGGCAGCGGAGCTGGCGCCCAAGTCGAGGTAGAGGCACGCGCGCTCCGTCCCCTACCCTTCGAACGGGTGGCAGTGGAGCTGGCGCCCAAGTCGAGGTAGAGGCGCGCGCGCTCCGTCCCCTACCCTTCGAACGGGTGGCAGCGGAGCTGGCGCCTAAGTCGACGTAGAGGCGCGCGCGCTCCGTCCCCTACCCTTCGAACAGGTGGCAGCGGAGCTGGCGCCCAAGCCGAAGTAGAGGCGCGCGCGCTCCGTCCCCTACCCTTTGAACGGGTGGCAGCGGAGCTGGCGCCCAAGTCAAGGTAGAGGCGCGCGCCCTCCGTCCCCTACCCTTCGAACAGGTAGTAGCGGAGCTGGCGCCCAAGTCGAGGTAGAGGCGCGCGCGCTCCGTCCCCTACCCTTCGAACGGGTGGCAGCGGAGCTAGCACCCAAGTCGAGGTAGAGGCGCGCGCGCTCCGTCCCCTACCCTTCGAACGGGTGGCAGCGGAGCTGGCGCCCAAGTCGAGGTAGAGGCGCGCGCGCTGCTGGTCTTGCCGCTTGGAGGCTAAAGGTGACCATGCGGGCGGGTAGTGCGCTTTTAATGGTGGCTGGAATTGCGCCGACGGCTGTCCTGGCAGAGGTCATAGTGCAGTCTGGCATGCCGTTGTGGGGCACGTGGCGACTCGCCATTGGCGCGCCGTGGGATGTGAGCGGTTGCGTGACTACAACCGTTCGCCTCTTCCCCAGGGAAATGGGACGCGTGTTGAGGGCGTGGTGGCGTTCGTGCGCTGTTTGGCCACCTACCAGGCACGTCCCTCTAGGCCCCGGCGATCCTTCTTTCCAGATTCTGGATAGTCGAACCGTTGTAAGCTTGGTCTATCTGCGTTTGAAACCGCAGGGGAGGCGAGCAGGCTATATAAGGTGCCTTGTTGAGGTGGGAGCGCTCCTTCTCGCCTGCCACCTTGCTCCGCCTTTTCTCGTGCTGCCCGTAGTGCCCGCTGCTTCTTGCGTTGCTTCCTTCGCCGCGATTGGCAAGAGGAATGGCCGGGCATGACGACGCCTCTCGCCATCCTGGTGGCGATCCGTTGCCTAGCCGGGACGAGGAGTCCCATCCGCCTGGAGAGTACGCCGTGGTGCCGCGGGTGAGCTCACGCGCCAACAGGTGGTGGGATGCCATGGAGCACTCGGGGGGCCGCTGCTCCCGTGTGCTGGGGAGGAGCCGCGTGACCGAAGAGGCGCTGCGATGACTTGAGCGGGGAGGTAAGATCCAAGATCGCAATGGGGCTCGCCTACCTCGCCGCGACGAGACGGAGCCGAAGCCCCGGGCAATGGAGGCGATTGTTTTCGTCGCTTTCTTCGACGCTGGCCTGCGAATTCCCTCCGCGCTGTTTGTGGGCGAAGTCCTACGGGCTTATGGTTTGGAGATAGCCCAGCTGACGCCAAACGCCATAATCCGCCTGGCTGTTTATGCGTGGGCGATGCGGACAGAAGGGCGGCGTCCCAGCGCAAGCCTGTTCGCCATTCTGCACGACGCGCGATGCCAGCCCCGGAAAGTTGAGGGGGCGGTGTCCAACTTTGGCAGCGTGGACTTCGTGCTCCGGTCGTCGTGTTCGACGTTGTTCCCTGCCCCAGCCTCCCGGGGGAAATGGGAATCCGGCTGGACACGGCAGTGGTTTTACTATCTCGTGATCGACCAGAGTGGCCTGCAATGCCGAGGTAGGCCGATCGCGTTCAACAGCTCGCTGAGCTTGAAGGCGGAGGTTGACGATGCGCAAAGGCTACAGAGCCTTGTCGGCGTCGCCCGTCGGAAGAGCATGCGCGACCTGGGCGAGGAGTTCACCATGTATGGGGTGGCACCACCTTCCAAGTGGAAGTATGCTGGACGGGGCGACAATCGTGAGGATGGGTCGAGCCCAGCCGTGTCTTGCCTGCTTCCGCACTCCGCTCCTTGTAAGCCGCCGGGTGTGTCTGTATGTACGCCCTTAAACCCGCGTGGTCCCTGCTTGATTGCCTTGTTATCCTCTGTGCAGTGACTCGGCTGGAGGACGCGGAGCATGCGGTTACGGCGCTCCTCGACCCGTACACGCTGAAAGAGCACCAGGCTCGCGAGGCCGCAGTCACCGCGGCTAAGCAAGGGCGGGTAAACCGCACCTGCGAGGTTCTGGGCATTGCGGTGCCTGAACGCGCGACACCGACGGAGGCTTCCGGAGATGCTCCAAGCCATCACGTCGGCGGCAGTCGAGCGGGGACGCCGTCCTTGCGGCGGTGGACCCGTTCCGTGGCCACCATATGCGACCCACCGGGCACGTCGACGGCCAGCGCCGGCTCGAGGGGGCGCGCCGCCTCGACTCCTCTGGTGGCCCTTAGCGATGCCGTCGGACCTGCGCCGACGGCCATCGCCGGGTTAGAGCCGGTGAATCCGGGGGGGACATCGTCCCTGGCGAGGGGGCTGTGGTTAGTGGTGCGCTGTCGCCCGCTATGGCCGGCCAAGACGCGCCTCCTGCGGCAGATATTGCGGGCGCCACCGGGGCTGTGCCCGGGAGCATCGCGGAAGAGTCTCCTGAGCTGCCCCCGGCGAAGCGCCTTCGGGCCCAATCCCCGCCGCCCTCAAGGGGCCGATACAGCGTTGCGGGCTCCTGCCGCGGGATGACGCCTGGTGCGGACAAAGGGGCCTTCACGCCGAGCACCGAGGCGGCTGCACCCCACCCTACGATCGAACCAGCAGTACCTCTCCTTGCGACGAGGGGCGCAGAAGGTAGGTGCGACTCCCCTTCTTCGCACGATTTCGCGAAACTCTCTCCGATCTGCTCGCTCATTCCATCGACCTCAGGCGAGACTAGGTCTCCCGGACGTGAAGGATCGAGCAACGGAGGTGTGCACGACGCCCAAAATCCTGTGCAGGGTGCCCCCCCGGCGCTTGTTGCCGTTGAGGCGGCCGACGCGTCTGCGGCTTCTGACGCAGCGAGACCCGAACCCGTTCTCTCGGACTTCCTCCCACGCTTGGAGATACTTCGCGTCCTCACGGTGGCCGCGGAGCGCGCGAACAACGGTCTTGACCGACAGACGTTGTCCTCGTGCGAGGGAGACCACCTAGCACTCGCACTGCAGGCTTCGGAAATAAGGGTAAGTATGCGCGCTTCGGCTGCTAGGGTACCTTTGGCATTTGCTGAGTCGCTGTTCCTGTCAGACGCTTGCCATCAGCCGGGCTCTTGACGAGGTCCGCGTTCGGGAGCAAAGTGCTATGGAAGCCAGCCTTCGTGCCACGGACGACGCTTGCACAGCGAAGGACGAAGAGCTTCGCACGCTGGCGGGCGCCGTGGAGGCCGCGCTACTGGAGGCCGAGGAAGCGCGACTGGAGACCGAGGAAGTCAAGCGCGCCGCAGGTGCGGAGCGTGAGTCCTTTCTGCAACAGATCGTCGCCCTAGAAGGGGAGAAAACCCGACTGGCTGAGTCTGTTGCAGTGAAGAACGACGCCTTAAACAGCGCGTCCACGTCCGCATGGCGGGCCATGGAGGCTCTGAACCAGGCCCTCCGCGATTTGTGCGTTAATGTGCCGGACACTACGCACAGTCCGGAGGACTTGACGGAGACGCTCAAGCTGGTCCAAGAGGGGGTGAGCGTTGTTCTCCGCGGCGCCAGAACCTTCGGCGAACACTGCGGCTATGTTGGCGCGTGCCTTGCCCTTGCCATGCTTCATACTCATGGGTGTCGACACACCCATGCCCTGGTGAATCCGCAGCTAGATCTTCCAGGTCGGCCGGAGGTGATGGTGGACGCTGTTCGCTTCATCGGGCCTAGCCTACAGAACTTCCATCGGCGGATCTGGGATCGCTTTGGGGAGGACGCGACGAAAGCTGCCGTGTGGCAGACGCTGCATGGAGAAGAGGACCCTCTCCGCTGGCTTGAAGCAATCTTCCGAGGCCACGATGGCGGTGCGAGCTCGTCGGGACCGCGCCAGGGTTGAGCGGTCCGTCGGGGAGGTCGGGGTGGGAAAAGGCGCCGCTGCTCATGTTTGTAATCGCGGAACCCCCTTATGTTCACAACGAATCAAAGCAGTACTTCATTGTCAGCTTCGTGTGTCGCGACCTCCCCGTATTAGTTATACTCCGAAGAATGCGTGGGATCAACATCCACATCTTGTTTATACTCCGAAGAGTACGCACGGAGGCAACGCCCGTGCGTGCACGAGATTCGTGTCTTGTTTATACTCTGTAGAGTGCGCAGAGAAAACATCCGCGTCTTGTGTGCGCGCGGGGGCGTCCCCCTGCTGCGTCTTATTTAGAGTCCGTGGACTGGCGCGTGCGGAGGCGAACCTCGACGCTACGACTTTCTTTATAGTCCGGAGACTCTCGCGTGCGGAGGTGAACCGCGACGCTACGTCTTATTTAGAGTTCGTGGATTGGCGCGTGCGGAGGCGAACCTCGACGCTACGACTTTCTTTATAGTCCGGAGACTCTCGCATACGGAGGTGAACCTCGACGCTACATCTTATTTAGAGTCCGTGGACTGGCGCGTGCGGAGGCGAACCTCGACGCTACGACTTTCTTTATAGTCCGGAGACTCTCGCGTACGGAGGTGAACCTCGACGCTACGTCTTATTTAGAGTACGTGGACTGGCGCGTGCGGAGGCGAACCTCGACGCTACGACTTTCTTTATAGTCCGGAGACTCTCGCGTACGGAGGTGAACCTTGACGCTACGTCTTATTTAGAGTCCGTGGACTGGCGCGTGCGGAGGCGAACCTCGACGCTACGACTTTCTTTATAGTCCGGAGACTCTCGCGTGCGGAGGTGAACCTCGACACTACGTCTTATTTAGAGTCTGTGGACTGGCGCGTGCGGAGGCGAACCTCGACGCTACGACTTTCTTTATAGTCCGGAGACTCTCGCGTACGGAGGTGAACCTCGACGCTACGTCTTATTTAGAGTCCGTGGACTGGCGCGTGCGGAGGCGAACCTCGACGCTACGACTTCATTTAGAGTCCGTAGACTGGTGCGCGCGAGGGCGTCCCCCCGCTGCGTCTTATTTATACTCCGTAGAGTGCGTGCGGAGGCGAACCTCGACGCTACGTCTTATTTAGAGTCCGTGGACTGGCGCGTGCGGAGGCGAACCTCGACGCTACGACTTTCTTTATAGTCCGGAGACTCTCGCGTGCGGAGGTGAACCTCGACGCTACGTCTTATTTAGAGTCCGTGGACTGGCGCGTGCGGAGGCCAACCTCGACGCTACGACTTTCTTTATAGTCCGGAGACTCTCGCGTGCGGAGGTGAACCTCGACGCTACGTCTTATTTAGAGTCCGTGGACTGGCGCGTGCGGAGGCGAACCTCGACGCTACAACTTTCTTTATAGTCCAGAGACTCTCGCGTACGGAGGTGAACCTCGACGCTACGTCTTATTTAGAGTCCGTGGACTGGCGCGTGCAGAGGCGAACCTCGACGCTACGGCTTTCTTTATAGTCCGGAGACTCTCGCGTGCGGAGGTGAACCTCGATGCTACGACTTATTTAGAGTCCGTGGACTGCGGGGGTAAGCAACTTGAGGAACGGCAGGCTTTATTGAACTCCCGTTTGCGCGGGTGAGCATCGTGCAACAAATGGCTGATGCCGCTACATTTGCCGTGTTGCTGCTAGGCGTAATACCGTCGCAATTTATCGGCGTTCCATGTATGACGGAGAGACTGTCCCTCGAGCGTGGCAAGACGGTATGCCCCCTTTTGTAACGCTTCCAGGACAATGAAGGGACCCTCCCACTTGGACTCCAGCTTGCCCACGGTCTCCGCGTGGAGTGCCACTGTGAGGACGAGGTCGCCGGGCTTGAACGTTCGTGGATATATAGAGCGGTCCCGAGTACGCACTGTCTACCTTGCGTACTTCTCAGCATGTTGGGCCGCACTCGCCCGTGTCCCGTCAAGGAGATCCAAGGACACACGGCGCTCTTCGTCCGGCGCTTGGACGAGGACCCTCCGCGAGCCGGCCTTGATTTCTTCGGGCGTCACCGCTTCGTCGCCGAAGAGGAGCTTAAAGGGCGTGAATCCCGTCGGGCGCGTTGCCGTTATGCGGAGGGACCAGAGGACGCTGTGAAGCTCGCTCGGCCACCTGCCCTTCGGCAGCCCGACCAGACGTTTCTTGACGGCGGCCGAGATAGCGCCGTTCGCCCTCTCCACCGCTCCGTTGGACTAGGGGTGCCCCACCGAGGCAAACCGGAGCGTGATGCCCATGCCATCGCAATATTCTTTAAACAGGGTGGCGTCGAACTGCAAGCCGTTATCGACGGTGAGCTCCCTGGGCACGCCGAAGCGGCATATGATGTTCTGCCAGAGGAAGCGTTGCATGGCCGCCGATGTTATTTTGGCCAGCGCTACCGCCTCCGGCCACCTGGAAAAGTACTCTAATGCGACCACCACAAATCGCAGGTCCCCTGGGGCTCGGGGAAGCGGTCCTACTATGTCGATGCCCCAGCGTGCCAACGGCCACACTGGGGGGATAGGATTGAGGTGCGTCGGGGGCCTGCGAACGATGCGCCCCATCCACTGGCATCCCTGACATCGGCGCACGAGGTCCTGGGCGTCGGCGATGGCAGTTGGCCAGTAAAAGCCTTGTCTGAACGCCTTGCCGACCAGAGACCTTGGTGCCAGGTGAGATCCGCACACCCCTGCGTGAATGTTCGCATGGAGGTTTCTCCCTTCCTTGGCCGAGAGGCATCGCAAGAGTGGTGCGCAAACCCCCTTTTTGTAAAGTGTCTCTTCGAACACCTAGAAGGACCTGGCGCGGTGCTGTAGACGCCGTAACTCGGCGGAATCCTCTGGCTCGGCGATGCCCTGTAGGAAATTAAAGATGGGCTCCCGCCAGTCGCCCTGTGGGATGATGTGGTGTACAACGGCCGCGTCCCGGCTATCTTGCGCGATGGCCACCTGCGGCAACACTTCGTAGAACGCCCCATCGGGGGGTAATAGCTGCTGGCTGGCCGCCTTCGCGAGGGCGTCGGCTTGCTCATTCTCCGCTCGAGGGATGGCCTTGACCGTTACGCCCAGGAAGTGCCGTTCCCTTGCTCTAACCGCTGCCAGGTACTTGGCCAGCTCCGGGTCCTTGGCTTGATAAGATTTGTCGACATGGCCCGCCACCAAACGCGAGTCCGTGCGGACAAGCACTCGCCGCGCCCCCATTGCCTTGACCTTTGTCAGGCCGAAGAGCAGCGCCTCATATTCGGCTGTATTGTTGGTAGCCGGGAAAGCAAGGCGCGCCGAATACAGCAGGCGCTGCCCCTCGGGTGTGACAATTACCGCGCCTGCCACGCCGTAGGCTCCGTCGATGGTGAGCGTCCAGACCGGGTCTGCGTTTTTTTGGACGAGCTGAGCCGACGGGGTCCACTCTGCGAGGAAGTCGGCGAGAACTTGAGATTTGATCGCCGTCCGCGAGGCGTAGGACAGGGAGAACGGGGCAAGCTCGGCGGCCCATTTGCCGATGCGCCCCGTGGACTCCTTGTTGTGTAACATCTCTGCCAAGGGAAAGGAAGAAGGCACCGTGATCGGATGGGCCAGAAAATAGTGCCGGAGCTTTCTGGAGGCCATGATCAGCGCGTACGCGAGCTTCTCGAGCTCCGTGTACCTCGTCTTGGCGCCTTGAAGGGCTTCGGAGATGAAGTACACGGGTTGCTGCATGGCGCCTTCTTCTAAGACCAGGACGGCGCTGACCGCTGTAACTGACGCGGCGAGGTAAAGCAGGAGGGGAGCCTCTGGTGCTGGGGCGACCAGAGTGGGGAGGCTTGCCAGATGCTTCTTGAGCTCGCTGAAAGCCTCCGCGCAATCGTTGTCCCAGCGAAATCCGTCACATCCACGGAGTGTCTTGAAGAACGGCAAGCCCCGCTCCGCCGCCCTAGATAGGAAGCGACTTAGGGCTGCCATACGGCCCGCCAGCCTCTGGACCTCCCTCGTTGTCTTGGGTGGCTCCATGCCCAAAATAGCATCGACCTTGTCGGGATTCGCCTGGATACCCTGGCCGGACACGAGGAAGCCCAGGAGTTTGCCCGCCTGTACGCCGAAGACGCACTTGTCGGGGTTGAGCTTGATGCCGGCCTTTCTTAGGTTGTCGAAGGTTTCCTGGAGGTCCCGGTCGTGCAGCGCGAGGTGCTGAGTTTTGACGTAGGCCTCCACATTCCTCCCGAGCTGGGCGGCCAGGGCAAGCGCAACGAGACGGGTGAAGGTAGCGCCCGCATTCTTCAAGCCGAAGGGCATTCTGACAAAGCAAAAGGTCCCAATCGGTGTGATTAAACTGGTCTTCTCCTCGTCGTCTTCGGCCATGTAGACCTGATGGTAACCCGAATAAGCGTCCAGGAAACTCATCAGCTCGCACCCGGCGGTGGCATCGACTAGCTGATCGATGTGTGGCAAAGGGTAATTGTCCTTTGGACATGCCTTGTTGAGTGCCGTGAATTCGATGCACATACGCCAGGCCCCGCTGGCCTTCTTGACTAATACTGGGTTAGCGAGCCATTCTGGATGGTGGACCTCGCGAATGACCCCGGCCCGAAGAAGCTTCGCCACCTCTGCCTTGGCCGCCTGCTGCCGGTCCATTGACATGCGCCGCAGCTTTTGCTTGACCGGCTTGGCGTCGGGGCGGACCGCCAGGCGGTGTTCGATTACCGCTCGGTTGACGCCCTTGAGGTCCTCAGGAGACCATGCGAAGACGTCGGCGTTGTTTTGAAGCACCTGGAGCAGATCTCGTTCGACCTCCGGGGGGAGCCCCTCTCCGATGGACACAAACTGTCCCTCCTCCTGGAGCGGCATCTTCTTGACTCCGCCCTCGGGCCGAGGCTTGGGCGTCCACCCGGGAGCGGAGGGCCCGTCGCCGAGGGCGCCTGAGAGGGCATGCACCGGGCGATGGGGGACTGGGCTGCCGGCCTCCGCGCGCCTGGCCAGGTCTTGGTCACCGAAGACAGTGATGACGCCCTCCGGACCTGGGAGCTTCATGCACAGAAAGGCGGGGTGCGAGATCGCCTCGAAAGAGTTGATGGCAGGTCGCCCTAGTATGACGTTGTACGGGTGCGGGATGTCCATGACGTCGAAGGTGACGTGCTCGGTCCGGATGTTGCCCTTGTTACCCTCCTGGCGGAACGTGACCGGGAGGGACACGTGCCCTAATGCCTGCAGCGGTTGGCCTCCGAAGCCTTGAAGTGGAGCTCCTGGCTGCTCTAGCCGGTTGCGAGGGATTCTCATGCGGTCGAGGGCCTCTGCGATCAGGACGTTCGCGGAGCTTCCCCCGTCAACCAGGACGCGCCTGACATCGCAGCGTGCTATGTGGGCCTGGATGACCAGAGGGTCTTGGTGAGGGTACTCCACTCCCCTGGCGTCATTCAGGTCGAAGGTGATGTTACAGGGCGGCATCCACAAGTGCGGCATCCACTCCCCTCTTTGGCGGGCGCTCGCGGGGGGCTATCCCGCGGATGATGCTCCTGAGCTTCGGCAAGGGGCTGGGAGAGCGAAGCCTGCGATTCGACCATCACGCATCGCAGTTGCATGACCGCCGCGCACGCCTCCGTGCGGTGATCGCCGTAACCGTGCACCTCGCACCATTTGCCGTAGTCGAAGGGCTCTTGTTCCGCACGGGGGCGCTCGTCAGACTCGGGTCCGGCTTCTCGTCCTTGGCCTCCTTCGCACCGGACGGGGGTCGGTCCTCGAAGGACGCGCCTGATGCCGAGGCCGTGGTGGGCGCTTTGCTGTCTATGCTGGTGACGCCGAGGCTTGTGCCTGCCCTTGAGCGAACTTTCCTGTTGTCCGGTGCCACCGCTCCTGGGGGTGTCCTCCCTATTTTGTCGACCGCGGGCCCGCTCCGGGGAACTGCCACCTTCCTCGAGCGGCGGGCCCTTGGCGGGGGCGGGGTCGGGGGTGGGGGTACTGCATCTCCGCGCTTCTTCCTCGGCCCGCGCATAACCCTCCATTGCGTCGAAGAGCTCCTTGATTGCCGCTTCATATACACGCGCGAAGCCACCAGGGTCCGTCTCGCCTTTGCCCGGCTCGATGACACTGGGTAACTTGAAGTCTTCGGGCCACTCCGCCCGCTGTAGCCCTGCCGAAAGCGGAGGCTCCCGGTCGGCACGCTGCGGCGGTAGGCGGCTTGATGTGGGGGCGCCACGGTTGTCCGCCCTTCCTGGGGTGGACTCCAGCGCGACCGCTGGCGTGGCCCGCAGGCTCCGAGCCTCTTGCATATTCTGGACAGCTCCGCGGAGATCCCCTAGCTCCCGCTGGAATGCGCGGAGGGCTGCCAGGAGAGCGCCCTCCATCGCAGATGCCATCGGGGCCGTCGGCGCGCCAGACGGATGGGTCGGCGCGGGGGTGGTTGCCTCGCAAGATCCCGCCCCGCCGGTCGCCCCATCGCGGCTTCCTGCCATCCGCCGGTTCGCGCAGCCGGTGGGCGTCGCGACAAAGGCGACGGGGTTGGTTGTCGTCGTCGTGGCGGCGGGGTTGGTTGTCGTCATCGTGCGGACGCCGACGGTCGCGCCCGCGGCCGCCGACGCCGAGGCCCTGGTGTTCACGCGCCGCTCCGACCCGTCCGTCTTCCTTCCCTTCGCCGGCGTCGATGAAGCTTTTTTCGTTGCCATCTTCTTCTTCGATCTTCAGGCTTGTCCTCGTCGTCCCCACGGACGGCGCCAACTGTTGTGGTTACAGACCAAACAGAGAGAGAGATGGTAGTGGGGAGTGGGAGGATGTAGCGTGTAATGTCCCCTCTCCCCCATGGCCGGTGTTTCATATATATACATACATGGCGAGCGATTTTACAATTATGCCCTTACATCAGGTTATCCCTACTAGGGGTATTTGAGTCATTACACATGTTCTTCTCTGGTCTTTATAGTCTTCTAACAGGCCTGCTGGGTTTAGGTGGGGACCACCCCTACAACAGATACTATCCGGATTCGTATTCGTATCCGGCACTATTCGTATTCGACTCCGAATCCGAGAAAAAATATGGGATAGGATATAAAATAAGTAATATCCGACCGAATTCGACCCGTTTTCACCCCTACTAGGCAGAGCCAGATGTGTGCCGTACGCCTAGCATGGCAAGCTCAACGTTTTGGCGGTAATATGATTATCTATAACAGAGCGCGTGTATGTAACTACTATCACAAATATTTGACGCTTGGGTATTTTGGTTGAGATCTTCCTTTTCATGCTCCATTAAAAAAATTGGAAAGGAGAGTTCTGTTGATTAACTATCCACATAATGAATCACAGTAATGAGCAATCAACTGTGAAAAGCTCATGTGTTTGGGCATCCCCAGTGCACCATATCTTATGCTGTATCTTAATGCTTCATATCATCTAAATTTGATTCTAAATACCTCTTCAACCCTTTTATCTCCCACACTATTTTCAACATCTTTTTTTTCTATAGTACTAAACACGAATTCTCATAGACCTGGTGCAGCCACATCATCCCTATTGTTTTCAACCTTTAGATGAGTATCGAGTGGTACAGATGGTTGTACAATTCATTTAGCTAAGCCAGCCAAAAATGCCACCGTGCCAAAAAAACACACACCTTAACCGTGAGCCAACTGCCCAAAAAGGCCATGCCTTCATGTTTAACCAATAGCCTTCCGATTATCAACTTATCACCGTTCATTACATCAAGAATGGAATACCACATGTTGAAGCAATTTTTATTGAACAAGACACCAACATCATCATCAACAAAAGATGGTTCCTCCTACATATTGATACTTTAGCTTAATAAAAATAATAAATTTCTTTCTGCAAACAAAATAAATTCAAATAAATGTTACATACAATAAATTAAATTATATTGCATCCTGCAACTATGACATAATTAGTTCAAATTGTCATTTTCCTTACTACACAAATTCCGATCGTATATATTGCTAACAACTCCCGCAACTCTTTTTTTTAAAAAAAAAACTCCCGCAACAAAGCGCAGGGTATCATCTAGTTTACTCACCCTCTGTCACGAAGATACATCATCCCCGATCACTGCATTCATATTGTATCTTAACGCTTTGCCCACGTGAAAGCATGTATCGCATGCAAGATACAGCTCTTTTCTCTTTCCTCCTTTCTTTCCACATCATATGCTATCCTATGTGGTTCAACCTTAGATACAACTAACTAGGAGAATTAGTACCTTGTTCTTGTCTCTTCATCTCGTTGACCGGCAACGCCAGCAACTGACCGCCGAACCATAGGGCTTCCTGGATGATGAAATGAATTCTCAAGCATTTGGCCTCTCGACCGGTCTGATAAATTTGAAGGAAGGTGATTTATTTATGAAGATTGACATTTTATATTGAATATGAAATAGCGTGATCTTTACCAATAGGTGGCTAGTCTAATTGGTATTGTGTCTTGTGACTAATGCCCACAATTTGAGCCGCATCAAGTGTTACGCGGGTTTATTCTGGATTTTTCGGTGTTTGATCTGTTGCCTCTGTTGTTGAGCATTAAAGATTACCATAACGAACTGCATCCTTCGAAAAAGAGAAATAGAATGATCTTTATATTGGATTTAAAATTAGAAAATATTTATTTATTATTTTTTAGTTGCAACATGCACGCTGCGTAGTTTCATTCAGAAATAATATATGCGCAGCACCGAACTAGCACATAAAACACCCGCAAGCCCAAGCTACTGGATGGATAACTAGGTATTACTCTAAGCCCAATAAGCCTAAAATATGAACATACATCAACAATGGGAAATAAAACCTGCCGGCCCAATGCTGGTTGGGAACTAAAATCGCTCTCCAGGACACTACTCTTTTCCCGACCATCCCGAATTCTGGACGGGAATGATCCTACTTGGCAGTTGGCACCTCCACGATTACATAAAGCTTAGATCATTGTTTAGACTACCATGTAACTGTACAGTCTATACTCCAGCTGCTTTGAAGAAAACAGCATAACATATCATGCAAGCATTTCTGTAGTCAATGCTCGTATGGTTGTCTCAAATATGGGGAAGTGCCTGCGGAGCCATTGGCAGTGCTCGACAGCTCGATCATCAAGAGGCTCCTCCAGATGTCGTTATCGATGGTCAATATGTTTGACGGGTCTCTTGGAAACGATAGGCATCGCATATATAGATCGTGGGCATTTAGTGGCGGAGTCAGAGTTTAGTTACACTCTGAATTTAATGATAAAATGATCTAGGCTATCTAAGCTAGATAATAAAAATAGTACCTATACTGAACTGAATTTATCTAAATTGTACACTATATTTTTCTATACCCTATACTAAAGTTTGTCCTGTTCGGGACGTGACTCCGCCCATGTGGGCATTCATCGGCGTCGCCATATTTACTTTCACCTATCTGCGTTCGAAGATCAGAAACCAGTGCATCTGTCTCTCGGAAGTTATGTTTACCAGCCGCTGGCCGCCTTGCCCGCTGTTCAGGCGAACTGCGTGAAACTAAGAATATAAACATCTTCTGTAATCTACCTACAGTTGACACCGGGAAAATATTGGGAGGTTGAATGATGGGACAGTTGTTAGTGCCAGGATTCGCAGATCGAATGTTTCAAGAGTGCCCCGCTAGATATATGGTTATTGTTAAAAGCGCGAACAGGCGTGATGTACCCAGCAAAATTAAAATTTAAGAATATTAATCTTGAGATAAGTGCCCATATATTTCTAGCCTCTGCACATCTGCCTCAACAAGTGCTTTATAAAATTAATCATCATTGTTTTGCCATTTCTTGGTTATGTGCAAACGACTTTCTTGAAACAAAACCGAATTTCAAAAGCAAATCGAATTCTTGTTTTGTTTTGGTTCTTTTGAACCCTGGCCAAATTCAACACCCATCTCAGCCATCCGCGCCATGAATTCACTGCCGAGCTATCTCCTCTGTCCATCCACGCGCACGCACTGTTCATCGTTCGAAAATATCACTACCGCCTGATCTTTTCGCCGTCGCTCCTTCCCGTTACTTTCCGCCATTGCCACGCCTCTGCAAAATCGTCAGAGCTCGTACCACCTCGTCCCTCCCGCCTTTGACACTCTTAATTGCACCACCCGCGCGTCAGCCTAGCCAGCAAAGCTCGCCGCCACCTTAGCCCTTTCCGCTCTCTCTATTCTCTCTCGTCCGACTGCTTTGCGCCACAAACTGCCTTGCCGCCCTGCCAGCTACTACCAAGCTAGTGTACGACATCCCTAACACCAAACACCCTTCTTAATGGTTGTAGCCCACACCTGGTCAAGCAGCCATGGCAATTTCACCGCCGCCGTCCATTCTGCTCTCTCTGCTCTCATCCTCTCACAGCCAACCTAACACGTCTGACCACTTTTGACCATCACAATGCCGAGCCCAAGATAGCCCATACCCCTCAACCAGCAGCACCACGCCTCCCCGTGCCTTCCCGACCTCTACCACACGCCACTACCACCATAGCCCGTCCCCTGTGCCGAACCGCCTTCCTCGCCCTATTTAAAACCCTGAGCCCCTCCATTCGAAGGCATCGGTGTTCAAGGTGAAGCACCCACCCCAATTGCTCCAACGACCAAAGCTCCGCCGACGATCACTAAAAAACCCAAAGTAAGCCCTGAGTTCAATTCTGTCAATTTGATCTACTATATTCCATTTGCATTCTCTTGTAGCATCCTCATGCTCCCAGTAATACCACCGAACCATTGCCTTAGCTTCCTGAGCCTTCATCTTCTCTGTCACGGAAGCTCGCCGCTCGGCCCTAGAGTCTCACCGTGAGCAGCTAAGCACAGCCATCCTCGACCCAAGCCATCACTTCCCCAAGCTTCCCCTAACCCCATAGATGCCCAAACCTTAATGCTACCATCCCTTTGACCCATCGTCAATCCTTGTGCCACTCAAAAGCTCCGAGGAAGAAAGACCTCACCGTCAGCGAATGACAACTCCCCAGCTGCCACTGAGCCTCAAAACGAAACCCCTAGACACTAGGAGACCAACCATGGCCTCAGAAGCCATTGCAAATTACCCTAGCTATGCCAATCGTCGTTCTCTCCCTCCCCTGTTTCTCGGTCGCTACAATATCGGCTAGAGGAAGATGAGAACAGCATGGCGGATTCGTTCCCATTCACGTGCAGTGGCCAATCATGCACTATGGCTGATCAGACTTGGCTGAAACCCTACAGGCGTGATGTGGCTAAATCACGTCTGTTCGTATACCGTGGCCAATTGGACCGGCCGACCACGTAGTGGGCCATTCAGCCGCGCACGTTGGGTTGAATCTTTCGGCCCAACTGATCGAAGCAATTTAAAACCCACGCACCTTGCATTGTAGCAAGCAAACCTACCATGAACAGTACCTGGACCCACAGTGAATAGTAAACCCACAATGAACAATATTTTGACCTGTTACTGTTCACAAAACCCTAAAATCAATATATATATATATATATATATATATATATATATATATATATATATATATATATATATATATATATATATATATCCATTTCGATTGTTTCGAGCCCGTCTACCCATTTCTTACCTCCGTTTCCCCATGCCAGACTCCTGTAAACTCCAAACCTATTTTATTTGATTTTTCTGGATTTTATTTCTTTATTTTATTTCTTTTTATTCTTAGCCCAATCCTTCGAGCACGGAATTAAATTGTTTCTCTTGATTTGCGCTAGCACACAATGTTGAAGACCAGCCTGTCCAGGAAGGTGAAGCTCAAGTTTAAGCATAAGAATCGGAAGAATACGAACTTGTAGAATACCTTGATCCACAAGGCAAGTCACATATTTTTTATCATATTAAACCTACATTCCTTTAATTATTTAATTATCAATATTTCCATTATGTTATTTTTGCACTGTTATTTCATATACAATAAATGTTTAGAATGACATGATATTAGTTATATCCTACCACCTGATAAACCCTAGAATAACTTTGATGGCCATATTCGTCTTGACAAGACTTATATTATTAAAGATACTAATTAAATAATTATGATAAATCAGGAACTCAACTATTTTATACAACTAAGAGACTTGGCATTTTGCTGGTAGAATTTGAAAAGTGGTTCTAGGATAAGGAGACATCACGGGAAGCGACATGGTGATTGGATCCTATGACCATATCCTAGGGTGGAGGCTTGGACTGGAAAGGTGGCAGTGCGGATGAGCACTGAAACAAGAGTTTGTAGATGGAAGTTACCTCAATGAAAATATAAGGACTAGAGCCTTATGCCAAGTAAAGAACAAGGTAATCGCTCAGCCACAAGCGTTGATTCGTCAAACCTAGTTTAGTAGCTGTTCAAATTTAATTGAATATCTACAAAGAGTGGAGAGAGACTGAGGGAGTTTTGTGGTATGAAAATGGTAAAATCATACTTAACAACAGTAGATCCGCATCAAATCGAGTGAGTCCATAGGCCACTCAAGTTTGTTGGGAAATAGCACATACTGGGTAGAGGCTATATAAAGAATTGAACAATGAAAAGCTTTGTTTTCTTAACTTAGTCATGAGAGTTAAGGAGTCTTATGGGTAAAGCTAGGCAGCTCCGCAGAATCAAAAGTATATGGTATTCGAATACACTATGCTTCTGGTAAATGAAACTGTGTTTAATAGGTGATTCCAATAGCGAAGCATAGGTAGATTTGGAAATGGTTTGAAAATGTTGAAGAATTGTAAATAAAGTTTGAAACCCTAATTCATTAAGAAGTTGTTGTTCTATTGTGTTTAAAAATGTTTATAAATAAAACTACATCCATAAATACTTAATCAACCTATCAGGTGCACCCCGTAAGCGGATAGTGATATCCCCACAATTCGGAAATCAACAAAATAGACAAGTAGTGCTTACTCCAAGACCCCAATACAGAACTAACCAGACTACTGTGGCACCTCAACATAATGCATCGCATTTTGCAATGCTACAATGTTTCACATGTGGAGGGAATCACCTCTAGAGGAATTGTCTGCAGAGGTACCCTACCTATTATCATTGTGGCCAACCTGGTCATTATAGGGACCACTGCCCAAGAAGAAACTTGCCTTCTGAAGTGGCAAAAGCCCAAGCTAAAGCTCAAGCACAACTTCCTCATGAGATTATTACTGTGCCAAAGCAAGAGGGAAATAATTAGATATGACAATTTATAGTAAGACCATCAGGAGTACAAGCCGGAACATCAGCAGTAACACCAGCAAAAGAAAAAAGGTAAAGGTGTATTAAGGCCAGTCCAAGGAAGAGTGAACCATATTTTAGCTGAAGAGGCAGCAGGAGCCAACGACGTCATCGTTGGTACACTTCTAATAAACTCCAAACCCTCATTGGTTTTGTTTGACCCTAGAGCTACACATTCATTTCTCTTCATTTGCTTTTGTTGTGAAAAACCAATTGCCATTTACCACTTTACAAAAATTATATGCTTTTCAAACACCTGGAAGTAGGATGGAATCTCACTTTGGGTGTAATGACTTGGAATTAGCAGCCGTAGTGCTTGCATTAAAATTTTGGAGACATTATTTACTTGGAAATCATTGTGACATTTTCTTCGACCACAAGTGTTTGAAGTACATATTTACTTAACTAGATTTAAATCTGTGACAACGAAGATGGTTAGAGCTGATTAAAGACTATGATTATGTCTTCAGTATCATCCCAAAAAAGCCAATGTCGTAGCAAATGTATTAAGCCGGAAAGCGTATCATGGTGTCGCCTCTATTTTGGAATGCTCATCACAATTACAAGAGGAAATTCAACGATTCAATTTACATGTCGTTGAACAAGGATGTATAGCAGCCTTTGAAATTTAGTAGACAGATCAAGTTAAGACAGCCCAAGAAAGTGATAAAGAGACATAACAACTTAAAAAGAAAAGTCAAGAAGAGAATTCAACAAAATTCATTAAAGATGAACAAGGAATCTTGATGTTCTATGGTTACTTTAGTATACCTAATAATATGGAGTTGAAAGATTTGATATTGCAAGAAGCTCACACCTCGCAGTTTTCTATATACCCAGGGGAACAAAAATATACCAAGATTTGAAGAAAAGGTATTGGTGGAGTAAAATAAAAAGAGAAATAGCAAAATACATCGCACGTTGTGACGTGTGTTAGAAGATCAAAATAGACCACTAAAAACCTCAGGATCGTTACAACCCTTAGTCATTTTGCCAAGGAAACAAGACTCGCATATTTCAAATGATTCAAAATCAAATGAGTTTAGAGGACCATCTTTATAGAGCTTCACCATGTACTTCTCATTTATATGACCCAAACGACAATTCCAAATATAAGTAGGATTCAAATCATTAGGCTGAAGCCTCTTAGCATTGATGTTATAGACATGCACATCCTCAAGATTTAAAATATATAATCCATTTATCAATGGAGCATGACCATAAAGAATGTTATTCAAATAAATTGGACAATAATTGTTCTTTATTCTGAACTGATAACCTTCAGCTCCCAAACATGAAGTAGAAATAATGTTTTTACTTAAGGCAGGAACATAATAATAATTATTCAATTCCAAAATTATTCCTGGAGGAAAATATAATGGTAAAGTGCCAACAGCCAATGTAGCGACTCTTGCTCCATTGCCTACACGAAGATCGACCTCGCCTCTTGCCAAACTCCTACTCCTTATCAGCCCCTGCATCGAATTGCAAATATGAGCAATCGATCCGGTATCAAATACCTAAGAACTAACATAAGAAGTAACATTAACTCATACCCGTAGAGAACAACTCTAAGTACTTCTCGTGCATGCAAGACTCCAACTCCCATGTCGCTTCTCGCTCGGACTGATATGTCCAAAGCACTTTAACATACTTTATCATTTTATGCCTGGACACCCTCTCTGATTCCTCCAGAATCCGAACTGGATGGGACTCGAAGGTAATGTCTTGCTTTATGGACATAGGTTCTAACACAATCTCATGCACTGGATCTCACAAGTACTTTTTTCATATAGAAACATGTAACACATTATGCACTCCTTGCAAGGACTCAGGGAGGTCCAAGCGATATGCCAACTTTCCAATCCGTGCCAGAATTGGAAATGGCCCGATGTACCTTGGTTTAAGCTACCCTTTGGTACGAAATCGTACTATGCATTTGGTGGAAGATACTCTCAGGAGCACCTGATCCCCCACTTCGAACTCTAGTTCTTGCCTCCTGACATCCGCGTATCTCTTCTGCCTACTCTGGGCGGCTAAAAAATTCTGTGTAATTTCTGCCACTTGTTCCACTATTTGCTGGACCCAATCTAGGCCCAGAATGGCCTTCTTGTCCACGGCATCCCAACATAGTGGCAGTCTACACTTTTGTCCATACAGAACCTCAAATGGCGTTGCCTGAACACTGGAGTGGTAGCTATTGTTATAGACAAACTCTGCAAGTACCAAATGATCCTCCCAACTACCCTTCCAAGATAGAACACATGACCTCAACATGTCCTCTAGTGTCTGAATGGTGCATTCAGACTGTCTATCCATCTGCAGGTGAAAAGTAGTACTAAATTGGAGTTTCATGCCTAGAGCGTCCTGCAAGCTCTCCCAAAACTTAGAGACAAACTTGTCATCTCTGTCCAAAACTATGGTCTTAGGAACACCATGCAACCTTACTATCTCTTGCACAAAGATGTGTGCTAACTCACTTGCCGAGTTCATGGTATGAATGGGGATAAAATGCACGGATTTACTGAATCGGTCCACCACTACCCAAATCGCATCCTTACCTCGTTGGGTACGAGGTAAGGCGACTATGAAATCCATGGTAACATCATCCCATAGCCACTGAGGAACCTCTAAAGGCTGCAATAGCCCAATGGAGCGCTTGTGCTCAGTCTTTACTTGTTGGCAAACCCCGCAAGATGCTACATACTTGGCAATATCACTTTCATTCTCTTCCACTAGAAGCTCTTTTTGAGATCTCGATACATCTTGGTCTCACCAGGACGCACCGTGTATGGGGTACGATGAGCTTCTCTCAAAATATCATCCTTGACTTGAGCCTTTTGTGGTATGCAAAGGCGACCCCTTAAGCCGCAATGTGCCTAACTCATCAAGGCTGAAATCCCCCATTTTTTCTTCATCAAGGCTGAAATACCATATTTACCGAACTAACGATATCCGTACTTACCGAACTGTATATACCAAAAGTACCAAATGAACAGCCCTACCATGGTTGACGTAAATCTAAGACGCAGCCTGTTGTTGTAGCTGTCAGCCCAGGGCGGGAGACAAATTTTGAAGCTTGACACTATTGTCAAGAGTCGAAATTGGCTTTCCTTCCCTAGGGAAACGAAGTGAACATCCTACTGCAGTCCTACTATGTAATTGTTGTGCTACTGCTAGCGCTAGGGCGAATTCTACTAGCAAAGTTTTTTTAAAAAGAAATCTACGATTAAAACGATCACGCACATCAAACAGACAGTATTGAAGGTCCAGCCCGCAGGCCGCACTTATGTTAACGAAATCGGTTTTTAAAATTGGAGATTAGATGCCTAGAACAGCCCTTTTTCTGCCTTCAACAGCTCAGCCAAGACTAGTGGTGAGTGCACACCAAAAATGTTGGACTGCCTCACTATGTATTTGATCAGCTGTGTATGTCGTCAAACGATGTAGAGGCTGGAACCCCGTTCCATTATCTAAAAATGTATGTACTGTTGTATGAGGTTTTGCGTGCTCTCTGCATTCATTCAAAGAAGATTTGCGTGCTCTGTTTTGCATTACACGAATATATACGCTCCCCGCATGGCATGGGCCTCTTGTCACTCCCGTCTGCTTTACTCAAAGCCAGGCCGATATTTCTGTTTTTGTTTCTTCATCATATGATTGTATCGTCTGTTTTTCATATCTACTGCTGTTTCTCAAACAGAGAAGGAAATTGCCTAGAAAAGCCAAAAGAAAGTTGCAGTAAATAAAAATTATTATCGGCATTCACGTATTTTTTTTAATTCGGGTTATATTGATCCAACATGTAGCAAATAGAAAGTGAAATATCATATAGCATGTACAACAAAAGGAAAACAGTTGCAAAGCGTTTTAATAAAATTACGATTTAGCGAGGTAAATCAGCCCACGAAACTAGTTCTTGCTCCATTGTATAGCATCGAGTGACATCAACCTGTCTTGACGAACTAGCAACAGGGGCAAACTCAACATACTGTGTAGGAGAAGTAGCATTAGAATTGGACCGTAGTAATGGCTCAATTTCACTGCTCCTTTGTAACTCCGGCTTTTCCTTTGTTATCGTAGCTCTTAGGAGCTGTAATCTAAACTCCACTTCTTTCATTGTAGGCCTCTCTTCTCCTCTTAACCTTAAGCACATCTCTGCAAGTGAGGCCAATTCACCAATTTCTCCTTCCTGCGCTTCCTCAATAACCTGCGAATCCACTATTTCCATTATAGTTCCTTGTTGTAGACTTTGAAGGAAGTAATGGCACAAGTTCTGCTTTTCACCAAAACAATTGAGAAAGATTGGTTTCTTCCTTGTAAGGAGCTCAACAAGTACCACACCAAAACTATAAACGTCACTCTTCTCAGTTAATTGACCTGTATGGTAGTATTCAGGATCCAAGTACCCAAAAGTTCCTTGCACAATTGTGACCACATGGGTTTCATCAATGGGAATGGATCTGGAAGCACCAAAATCAGAAACCTTTGCGGTAAAATTGCCATTTAATAGTATATTGGCAGATTTCACATCTCTATGAAAGATTGGTATTGAAGCAGCGGAATGGAGATAAGCAAGAGCACTTGCAGCCTCAAGAGCAATCCTGATACGATCCTCCCATATTAACAGGCATTTGGTATTCAAATCACCATGAAGAAGGCCATAAAGTGTGCCGTTGGAGATGAATTCATACACGAGCAAAGGTACCTCCGACTCAAGACAACAACCAAAAAGGTTTACTACATTTCGATGAATGATTTGAGACAAGATGGTGACCTCATTGATGAATTGGTCAATTTGGCTTTGCTCCACAATTTTGGACTTTTTGATGGCTACCACACGTTGATCAGATAAAATCCCCTTGTAAACTGTTCCATGACCTCCTTGACCTAAAATACGTGCTGTCTCAAAGTTATTCGTTGCCCTCTCTAGCTCTTCCAAAGAAAATATTCTCGTGCTCTGTGCAGCAGTTTCATCAGATATCAACTGCTCCAGTAGTAGGCCTTTGTTCCTTCGGAAGTATGCCCTTCGAATTTTCTTTTGGATGCCTCTCTTCCACCGCCGGACTAATACGGTTGCAATCAATGTAATAGCTAGAACTCCGAGACCACTGCCAAGTCCAATAAGAACTCCTACATATGTAAGTATATGTGACATTTTAGAGTTACATTCTTTTCATTCTCAGAATTAGACTGCATAGGGAATAAGCGGACGAGGTAAAGTATGGCATACCCAAAACAAGGCTATGTTGTTTACTGGAAGTGCATTGCCTTTTTACAGGATCAAAAGATGTACCACGAGAACAACCAGTGCAAGTGTAGTTCCCTTCCAAATTATAGCATATTCCATTACAATTGTTGGGCCTCGAACACTCATCAATGTCTGCCAAAAATAAAACTGAATGTGAATTGAAGATGATAATATGCTTTTCAATAGAAGTTTCTGTAGCAAATCTCTGTATAATCTGTTCTAAAACCATCTGTATCGTTGATGTGTAAGAACTTTTATGTTTTGAGGGGTTCAGCATGTAATACAATTGAGGATGAAAACATACAATAGATATTTAGTGGGCTACCTTTACAGCCTTCTTTGACATAAGGATTTCCTTCATAGCCGATAGAGCATTTGCAATGGTAACCAACATAGACATGTCCATTAGTGACAGTAGAGCACTCACTGTTGGCACTAACACAGGCATACGCTTTCTTGTTTTTCACTTTTTCACAGGATATATTATTCACAGCCCACTTCCAAACACCATGTTTTTCAAAGAAGTCAAACTCAAGTAACTCGTCGACCGATATGTAATGATTGTAATCTACTACAAACACTTGTGTGTTGGCATCTTCAAGGTATGAGGGCTTGTCAAGAAAGAGGAGTCCTTCTTCTGCTGAGATATTGATCACCTGATATTGTAAGGGTGGTTTTCCAATAAAAGTTTGATTGGATGTGCAATTCAGTTCAAACTTCCTACATGCAGAACATCTTTGTTCAAGCCCAAAGGGGAAAGGAATACTTATGTTGCCACATGATCTAGAACAATCTGGCTTATCTCCAGCAGGGTCATAGTCTGTTCCAGTTCAGAAACATTAGGAAACAATACTATATAGTGAGAAACAATAGCTAGTATACATAATTTGTACATTCGGCTTTCTCGGCGGTTAGACCAGCTAATAAGGTAAAAGAAATTCTAAAAAATATATAGACAATTCGACATTAAAAATTGCATCTATACATGTTAAAACATTAGGCATGGAGAAGTTCAATGGGTTCTAGAAAAATGTGAAGAACAAAAAAACATCCGTCATCTATCTGTCATATACTAAACTGATCACTAGAGGTGCAGGAATGTGTTCCGACTCCCTCTCGATTCCCTCGATGAGCAGAGTCAGTGCTAACTCAGATCACCTGGACTCAAACACAGGAGTGTATTCTGGAAGAAGAAAGGCTTTTGCCGCAGCAACCAACAACTGCGATTTTCTCTGATCTATTTAACCACTAACCGAGAGTTACAAAGAAGGTGGCCAACTGGCCGTAAAGCCCGTGCCGAGCATCACGCTCTGTAGCAGTTTGTGCCAAACGTGCCGCGCGCCACGGGCGGGAAAAATAACAAACTCTGCGTGGACTGATTCACACGCTGAACGCTAAAAGAAACAAATGACGCGCCCAGACTTCAAGTACCGAGCTCACCTGACAAACCAATGAAAAACTACAGTGCACATGAAGAAAGCAAATGCAAACAGCTACCGAACAAAACCTGGTTTATTTGACAATCTCCCCCTAATACCAGTGTTGTTCATTTGAGCTTGATGACGCCGATCAGCTCTTGCAGCTCCTGGAACTTGGACCTTCCAAGTGGCTTTGTGAGAACATCTGCCAGTTGATCTTGAGAGTTCACAAATTCCAGACTGATCTCCCCTCTTTCAACACATCCCCTAATGTAATGGAATTTTGTGTCGATGTGCTTACTCCTATCATGCAGCACAGGATTCTTGCTGAGGGAAATAGCAGACATATTGTCCATCTTCAACAGTGGTGGATTTGCCTGAATCCCCAGAATATCACTAAGTAGTCGCCGGAGCCACACTCCCTGACAAGCCGCTGCAGCTCCTGCGATATACTCTGCTTCGCACGATGATAATGCAACCACACGCTGCTTCTGCGATTACCAAGTCACCGGATTTCCACCAAGGAAGAAGACAATTCCAGATGTGCTTTTGCGGTCATCCACATCACCCGCCATATCACTATCGCTGTACCCGATTAGCTTGAGCTCGTAGTCACTCCTGGAGTATGAAAGTCCATACTCAACTGTGCCTGCAACATACCGGAGCAGATGCTTCATAGCTGACATGTGCTCCTGCTTCGGTTCTTCCATGAATCGGCTCAAATATCCCACAGCAAACGAGAGATCCGGGCGTGTGTGCAACAGATACCTCAGGCTCCCAATTAGACTGCGGTACAGAGTTGAATCAACTGCTGGTGAGGTGCTCTGCTTGGAGAGTCTCAACCGTGTCTCCATTGGTGTTGAGCAGGCATTGCAGCTCTTCATTCCCGCTTTGTCAAGCAGCTTCAAAGCATAAGCTCTCTGACTCAACTCAATGCCTCGTCGCCCTTGCCTTACCTCAATTCCGAGATAGTAAGACAAATTTCCCAAATCACTCATCCGAAAGAGTGTCTTCATCTCCAGCTTGAAGGCACTGATCTCTTTGGTTGACTCCCCCGTGATGACAAGATCATCAACATAAACCCCAACCACTAACCGTGATTGGTGAGCTCCCCTTGTGTACAAGCCGTGTTCGCAGTCACTCCTGGCAAAACCAAGCTCGCTCAAAGTTGCATCAAGCTTTGCATTCCACGCCCGCGGAGCCTGCCTTAGCCCGTACAGAGCCTTGTGAAGCTTGAGTACCATGTGTTCATGTCCTGCTGCAGTGAAACCGGGGGGTTGAGCAACGTATACCTCCTCCTCCAACTCGCCATTGAGAAAAGCGGACTTGACGTCCATGTGGTGCACGATCCAGCCATGATTTGCTGCCACAGCCAGTACCATGCGCACTGTTTCCATTCTTGCGACCGGCGCAAATACTTCTTCAAAGTCGATGCCTTGTCGCTGCACATACCCTTTGGCGACTAATCTGGCCTTGTGCTTCACTACATCACCACGCTCGTCACGTTTAAGCTTGAAGACCCACTTCAAGCCGATGGCACGGTGTCCAGATGGGAGATCCACCAAAGACCATGTCTTGTTCTCCTCAATAAAGGCCATCTCTTCCAACATTGCCATGCGCCATTCCTTGATCAGCTTTGCCTCTTCAACGGTTGCTGGCTCTTCCCCAATTGCCACCAGCAGCTCCTCAGCTAGTTCCCGCTCAGCAATGCCTGGAGGTGATACAGAGCCAAGAACATTGTCTACCGTGCGGAATCGGAGTGGTGCATCACCGTGATCAGCATCTAGATCAGGTTCACCCGAGGGTGGTGAGGTGAATTCGATCCCTGCTTCGGTCGACGCTGGTGGTGTGCGGGACTCAAACCCGCACGTGGGCATCGTCTCGCTGACGGGTGTTGCCGGTGTTGACGTGGGCGAAGCTGGTTCTGTCACTTCTGGAACCTTGGTGCTGCTGTGCCCCGTGACATACTCCACAATGAAAGGCTCGACGTCGTCATCCGGCCCGGCTCCCTTGTCAGCACCCCAGTCCCAGGGGCGGTCTTCCTCGAACACTGCATCTCGAGAGACATGAACTCGCTTCGTGGCCGGATTATAGAACCGATAGGCCTTTGATCCTTGCTCATAACCCACAAACACCATGGGTGTGCTCCGATCATCCAGTTTGGCAAGATGCCTGCCGACTGCCTTCACATGTGCCACACAACCGAAAGTTCGGAGAAAGTGTACAGGGGGTTTGTGACCATACCAGACTTCAAACGGTGTCTTCCCTTCAACACTTTGGGTGGGAGCTCGGTTCAGGATGAACACAACTGTTGTCACTGCCTCCCCCCAGAACCAGCCTAGTAAGGACATCGCCTTCATCATGCTCCTGGCCATCCCCATCACGGTCTGATTTCTCCTCTCAACCACACCGTTCTGCTGAGGTGTGTACGGCGCCGTTAGATGTCTCTGGATTCCTTGCTCAGCGCAATAGACACTGAATGCACGGGATGTGAACTCACCACCCCGATCGGTACGAAACGTACCAAGTTTCCGACCAGCCTGTGCTTCAGCTCCGGCTTGGAACTTCATGATTGCATCACTTGCTTGATCCTTGGAGCTGAGTAGTATGATCCACATATATCAGCTCAGATCATCTACAAGGAGGAGGAACATCTTGTTACCGCTTGGTGTTGATGGAGTCACAGGCCCGCATATGTCACCATGTACGAGCTCCAGCTTGTGCTCTGCATGGTATTTTGCTTCGGTCGGGAATGCCAGGCGTCTCTGCTTCCCGGCAAGACAACTCTCACACACTTGATCAACATGATCAATCTTCGGCATCCCTCGCACCATCTGCTCTTGAGCAAGCCTCCGAAGTCCTCGGAAGTTGAGGTGACCGTACCTCGAGTGCCAGCGCCACGCCACATCCGTACCGTGTACCGCCAAGCATACCGGTTTCCCAATATCCAACTTTAGGATGTAGAGGCGATTTGCCGAACGTTGTACCTTGGCCAGCAGATGCTTGTCCGGGTCCCAAATCCTCAGCACGCCTTTCTTGATCGCGATCTGGTACCCATCTTCATCGAGTTGGCCCAGACTCACGATATTTGCTGTGAGTCGTGGGATGTGGTACACCCCAGTGAGGGCTCTGTGCTCTCCATTTTTGCACGTGAAGAGCACGGTGCCACAGCCCTCAATACCAGCCACTGATCCATCTCCGAACCGAACTGACCCTCGAACGCCGGTGTCGAGCTTGGTGAAGGCCGAGCGTTCGCCAGTCATGTGATTGGTGGCGCCCGTGTCGAGTATCCATCGTGCACGGTCACCCTCCTTGCTGTCACCGAGGTTGACGAAGAGCCGGTCTTCCTCAAGGTGGAGGGTGGAGGATCTAGCCCGCGGCGTCGGATCCGTAGGTGGTGAAGAGAGATCCGCCGGCGGGGAAGGATTTACGGGTGGTGACTCCGAACGAATCGCCGGCGGCTTTGAGGATTCGGACAAGGCTGTCGGAGTGGGGAAAGTAACATTTACTGTTGTCTCCGCCAGCAGTAGCGCCGTGTCCTTATCCTCTTCCACCTGGGCCGCGTGGGCCTGATCATCCCGCTTTTTCTTCCGGCACTCACGAGCCCAGTGGCCCGTCTTCCCGCAGTACCGACACTGGTCGCCGGCAACGGAGGTCCCGCCTGAGCTGCTCCCCCACGTCTTCTGCGGCTTGGAGCTGCCTCTTCCTCCTCCATCTTTACCACGACCGCGGCCGCGGCTCCTCTTGTAGCTTGATGCGGTTCCCTTCCCGCGCTCCTGAGATCCTTCTCCGGAGAATTGCAATCGAGACGTCACCCGCGCGATCAATTCCTCCTCCGTGAGGTTCAATCTCGCCAGGGACGCTCCGCTGCCGCTGAGGTTGTGACGTTCCTCTGCCGCCTTGAGTCGCCCGATGAGTTCTTCCACGGAGAGCTCGCTGAGATCGAGTAGCGTCTCGATTGACAGCGCAATTTGCTCGAACCTCGGTGGAAGCGCCTGGAGAAACTTCCGTATCACCTCCTCGTCCGAGCAATCCTCTCCAAGAACTGCGAGCTGGTGCGCAATTCCGTTGATGCGGATGTCGAATTCATCCACAGTCTCCCCGTCGCGAAACTTGAGGGCATCAAATTCCCGACGAAGAGTGTTCGCCTTCGCCTTGCGCACGCGCTCGACGCCGACGTGCATTGTCCTGATGGAATCCCACGCAGCCTTGGCGGTGGCCTTGCTCGCGACCATCCCGATCATCTCCACTGGAACAGCCTTCGCGATCGCCTCGAGCGCCATCCGGTCTTCGACGAAATCGGTGGTGCCGACGCTCACGGCCATCCACAAGCCCCTTGCCTGTAGCATGACACGCATGAGCACCGCCCAGTCATAATAGTTTGTCTTCGTCAAGGTTGGGAAGGCGCCGCCGCTGTTGATCTCCTTCGTGACTCGGTGGATCACCAGGCCTCGCTCGGTTCCTCCGCCACCTCTGACACCGCTCCCCGATGGCGGTGTGGACTCCTCCCGAGTCCGCCGTGGTGGTGATGAAGAGCGTCGGCGCGGCATGATCGTCCACTCCCAGGTGGGGTAGCTCTGATACCAATTGTTCCGACTCCCTCTCGATTCCCTCGATGAGCAGAGTCAGTGCTAACTCAGATCACCTGGACTCAAACACAGGAGTGTATTCTGGAAGAAGAAAGGCTTTTGCCGCAGCAACCAACAACTGCGATTTTCTCTGATCTATTTAACCACTAACCGAGAGTTACAAAGAAGGTGGCCAACTGGCCGTAAAGCCCGTGCCGAGCATCACGCTCTGTAGCAGTTTGTGCCAAACGTGCCGCGCGCCACGGGCGGGAAAAATAACAAACTCTGCGTGGACTGATTCACACGCTGAACGCTAAAAGAAACAAATGACGCGCCCAGACTTCAAGTACCGAGCTCACCTGACAAACCAATGAAAAACTACAGTGCACATGAAGAAAGCAAATGCAAACAGCTACCGAACAAAACCTGGTTTATTTGACAGAATGTGCATCGCTATAAAAAATTTCATACGACACAACTTATCCAATACAGGTAAATATCTCTGTAGTTTCTAGCAAAAGGTTGTGGACGTTTTAGCTGAGATGTCATGCGTAACGGCAAATCAAGTTACGTCATGAATTGGTACGTAGGAGAAACAAAAGTTGAACACCAAGCTGCAAATATGCATATGTAAAAAAATACATGGAAGCAGAGATCATGTCACCTAGTTCGCATCCACCGAGAAGGTAGGGATTGCCATCATCGAGTTTATCAGGGCAGGTACAAGAGTAGCCTCCGCTTGGCCCATCGACGCATTTGTTATCACCGCACGCGTACCGCTTCTGATCCAAGCCAGCCCTTCGACAATTGGGTTGATCTGTGATTACAGGTGACAGGAAGAACCGGGTAGCACCGGTGGTGCTTGCGTTTATCTTATCAGACAGGAGATCGGCTACTCTAAACTTATAGTAATCTGTCAAGAAAGCCTTTATTACAGTACTATTAGCTGGCACGACGGGCTTTGCATCTGTGCCTTCTTTCTGGATGATGGTAAATCTAAATGCTCCAACCGACGCCAGCAGTCTGATGGCGCAGCAGCCGATGCCATTGCATTCGTCTCCGGCAAAAGCGTTCTCCATGATGGCCATAGCAGCACATGCACTTCTGCAATGTCCCAGGACTTCGCCGGTATCAGGGTCCAGCAGGTAGACCTCGATGCCGCAGCCGACGAACACCAGAGCATAGTAATATTTATCTAGCTGAAAATAAAGGTTTCTCCCTGGGGCCTCCCACGATCTGTTGTAGGTGCCAAGCACACCTGGTGTGGTGGCGATGTTGAAGATGACGGAGACACGAACCTGTCCTGGATACTGTTCGACAATCTCAGTGGTGGTGTTTGCCAGGAAGAGCTTTGGAGGGTCGATGGTGCTGTTGCAGGTGAGCTCGAAACCCGGCCGGAAGCAGCCGGACCCGATGCCAAAAGGATAGTAGATGTCTACGCCGCCGCATGATTTGGGGCAGTGAGCAAGATCGGCGGCAGTAGGAGGTGCTCCGGTTGCCCGCATAGCGGCGGCAGCAAGACGGATCAGCAATAGCCGCATGGTGGCAACTGCAGCCATTGAAAGCTGAAAACCATAGGACTATGCTCGCGTTGCTTGGCACAAACATGCATTCCGGATTGCGGGTTTTTATCTTCAATGGGTTGTGTTAGCACGAAATGCCCAGTTGTGAGACTCACCAGTCCAGCTGCTAGTAAACGCTTCAGTCAAATCTCGTGCTCTGTGAATAAGAAATACTAAGTATACTAGTAGTGTGCCCGTGCTAACGCTACGGTAAAATACAAAACAAGATAAAAATTGTTGATCCGCAATATATAATATTTGACGACGACAAGCGTGTTGTAAATGCCTTACGAGTTCAAGATCCACAAGTAATCACTACAAAATAAAAAAGAAAGTTTTAAGTCATAAACAAATTTCATTACCTGGCACTCAATCAAAGTACCACCAGACTGCACCAAGTCATCCACTATAACAACATGGCGGCCTCTAGGATCTCCCTCTTTTATACGTACAATTCTCTGTTCCCCTTCTCTAACTTTGTTGCATACAATCTACCGAATGACATTTTATAGAAAGAAAGTCATTAAGTCATCATACAAGGGAATAGATAGGAATGCCTTTTTTTGGTTGATATTTAGAAGTACTCAGACAAAAAAAACCCATAGGAAAATGTTGAAGTTGCTTATAGAAGCGCTTCCATGCACCATTATCTGGAAAAGCTATGGTTATCTGATAATGATATTGAGAAACACATCAGACTGTATATCACATCAACACTGAGCCGACACCGCCGGTAGATGCTGCCGCCGCCACCACTGTATTCCAAGGGAGAACTATCAGATGCACGTAGCACATCCCGCAAACTATTACCGTTCCCTAAGTAAATGTAGTCAGCAGGGTGTCTTTTGTTGCTTCCAGCATGTTGTTCAAAGAAATAAGCACAAACAGCCTGTGAAATTCAAAAGGAGAACATCATAATGTAAACAGTTTGTGTTCTACAATGTTTTATAGATTCAGATGTAGTACCTGGGATTCATGTTTACTATATATGACTTGGTTACTGGACTGCTGATGTGTAGGGAACAAACAAATGACTCTACCAACAATAATGAATTGAAATCTGAAACCATCAAATTATCTCTTAAATCACAGCATGCAATATTCAGTAGAAGTATCGAGGATGTCACCTTTGTGGCAGAGAAACAACAGCTTCACCGATTTGAGACCGTAACTCAGTGGTCCCATTTGGCTGCAGAGAAAATATAAACAGAAAAGTGAATTTGTTATTTTTATTCAAAGAAATTCCAGGGACAACCATCCAGCAAAGTGATGACCTCAAGCGCTCAATCATGGTGGTGGATGAGCTGCTCAATCATGGTGGTGGAGTAAGCAGGTTCAAAAATCCAAGAACTTCAGAGCTATCTGCAGGTTCAAAAAATAAAATGGTAAAAAATGCTCATTTTAAAGTACACAGTATTAGACGAAAATGATAGCAGTGACACAATCAAGCACGCCAGCAGTGAGTTTGAGGTTTGATTATCTCTAGAAATGGAATATCACCAATCTCTGTCCATATTTGCTAAACCAAAAGTCATGTGTCAGATAATCAAACAAGAGGAACAGAAACAATGTAGAAATATCATACCAACTCGCAATTCATAAGAAAATAAACCTCTGCAAGTGCCTGAACAGCATTTACAACCAGAACATGTAACTTAGTAAATAATCTCAGAACCTTTAAAACCAAAATGATACCAACTAAAACCAAACCAAACCAAGCTTCTTATAGGCCCCATCAGCCAAAGTGACAACATTTTGCAGCGCATTGCAAGGATTCGCCATAACCAGGATTCTAGACCATTTAAAGTTTTAAACTTAATAGCAGGTTGTGTACAAAATTTAGCTACTGTCTGCATTCTACTGGAGCACGCTCTGCTTATAGGAAGTTATTAATTATTAAGCTCTTCCTAAAAAACATGTTTATCTAAATAAACGTTGAAATTTGTAAATGTGCTCACCAATACAGACTTAGTCCAGAAGGAACAGAGAGCGCAAAATAACCAATAAGTAAAGGCAGGAACTTCACTGCAGCTTGAGCACCTTGCTGGCTAGGATCATTGCTCTGCAACACAATGATACAGCAAACAGTAAGTTGAAATACAGCCAAACTTTATGAGCTACTGCCTACTGGTGAACATTGGCATCATACAGCAAAGAAATTGCATGGCCTACTTACACCTTAAGCACATTTTACGTAAGATACCAACTAAAAGGCCCTGATTAAAGGAAAAATAAAACGCAAACAGAGCTGAGAAACAGTCACCTGCCCTAGGAGAATTTCATTCAGTTCACTGAATGAAGGAGTCTGTTCAACAGCATGAACCTAATAGAAGTGTAAACATAGGTAAATTGTTTGATTGCCCAACATGCAAGATCTGATAAAACGACATTGTATGCATGATTGTACGCAGTTAGTGGCAGGGGCATGATTGTACGCAGTCTAGGGAAGGGATTTGCTTACAGAAGTTGTGTGCACTACATGTTGAATACAGTCAAAGCTTGCATTTTTTATGTCAATAACAGCTTTTACATTCTAAAAAGTCTAAGAATAAGCAATTCCCAGCATTTGGTATCATACCAGATAAACTTAGCAAGCTGAAATGGTTAAATCACCTTTACGCATGGTCAAGGATTAAAAAATTGGAACAACCATTCTATCTATACTTCCAATGACAGTTTGCAGCCATCCTTTTTTTTATGGTAATTACAGCACAGCCATATGTGTTATTCATATGGCAAGCACAAGTCTTACTGAAGGTTACCATCCAAAATGTTATATTTTGCTAGGAAGCCACTCAGATCAAAGCATATTTGAAAGAGGCAGCATTGAAGAGAACATAATGGGTATCATAAACCTGAAGTGGAAACTACTGAATCTCAACAATAAACAATTGTGAATGCAATACAAGAAAGAAAAGGGGCACACAAAAGCTGATTTATCTATGTGAGCTTAGAAAATAATAGTAACAATAGAAGGTACAAGAAGCAATACCATGATAAATGATATTGAACTCATTAAAATCACAATGTATCAGCCCATGCTCCGCCAAACGTACAATAAGACCAAGAATTGTGTCAAAAACATCATCTGAGTTTTGTAACTCTTTTACTTGAACACTGCATAACAGAAAACAACACCTAGATCAGTTTCTTTATAAAGGAATACATACCCTTAGATTAATATAAGAATTCATTGAAAACAATGTCAGCTTACAGTGGGTATCCCTGCACAAGTGACATGATCACACAATGCCGATTGCAGTCCACAGCAGTGGGGACAGGGAATCCATGGTCTCCTAAAGCCTGGAATTATTTTACAAAAGTAAAGGAATATTAAACAAATAAGCATATAGCTCTTAACGAACTTAATGAAAAGTATAGCCATGCAAAAACCTTCATAAAAGAAAATTCCTTTAGGGCCGCCAGTCGTGACAGATACAGGCAATTAAAGCTCCTCCGGTGCGCTAAATAGTCACGCTTAGATTTCACAGCCCTAAAAGATGTCCGACCCAACCTATGAAGCTTCATGGCCAACACTGTACCATCCTCAGTGGCAACCTCAAATATATCTATCGATAGTGGAAACAACATAAAGCATTTCACATTTGCTTTCTACAATCTAAAATAAAACATGAGCCAAACATCAACCTGACTCCTTTCCAACACCGATTTGACGACCAACCGAAGCAAACACTCCGCGATTGACCAAAGTTTTGATGGCGAGGAAGTCGTACCCAAGATATGTGAGCCGATACCCATCATCTATATGCAAAGGGACCAACATAGCAATTGTGATAGCCCAAATTTTATCTAAAAATAAAAGGAGCAAGATTCACCAAGGACTCACACTTTGCAGTGTCATGATGCACCAATTTGTTCTTCAACAGATTCCTCAGCACTTTATATGTGCCCCCATGCCTACATCCACATAGAATTAACACAACGTTCACTGAAAGAATGGACAAGTCTATTTCACGAAACAACATATTCTGCGTGTAATGTTGTTAACAAGAACAAAAAGCCTTATCACACAAAAAAACCTAGGTTGTTTGAAGCTTCTGCCAATCTGCCTCAAACCCCTAGAGGCGAGGACCAGATCGGGGCGGGATCTTACGGATCGGAGGAGGGCTTGCCCTGGCACGCCATGGGAGGCGGATTCGAGGGGCTCGAGTAGTCGCTAGATTGCCGTCGAGTAGTCCTTCTTCCCCTTCCTGCTCCAATCCATTATCCGTGTCACATGGATGCACTGTGGGTTATGATGACAAGAACCGCAAGGGACGGGCACAATTAAGATGGGAGCCCCCTCTGTACTGGCTCTCCCTGCAATTCTGGCCCGAATGCCAACACTACCGTCTACTGTCACTCCACCAATCCAGGAAACCCCAGCAGCTAGTCCTCCCAAACACGCTAAATTGGGTGGATTCCAAGGAAAGGGGAAGGAAGATCCTACTCACCTCAGAGTCCATGCGCTTGTAGATCGGCGCGAGGATGTTGAACGTGGTGCAGGAGACGCAGCGCTCGTCGCGCCCCTGCAAGCAGCGGTGGCCGCCGCCGGTGGTGGTGCTGCCGGTCCCGACCCTGCTGCCGCCGCCTCGTGCCGGCCTCCCTCCGCTGCTTCTTCGTCTGCCCCAAACCAACAACCGAGAAGAGGGGGAAACGGCTGCCACCGCAACCGCCCCCGACGGTCGCCTCCACCCGGCAGCCCGAAGTCGCCGCGCCCGAAGCCTGAGGCCGCCGCCGCGCCCCGCGCCTGGAGCCGCCCTCCATCGCTCGGACCCCACCAGCGCCACTGCGCCCGAGGCGCCCACCGCCGCCTCCGCCTTCGCCGCTGCTTGGCACCACCGCCTCCTGTTGCTCCCTTCCCGATCCGATCGCCGCTCGCACCGCCGCCCTCACCGCCGCCCGCCCGAAGTCCCCGCCGCCGCTCATAGTCCCGCTCCCGCCTCCGCCGCGGCAGATCTGAAGCTAGGGTTCGGTTTCACCGCCGCAAACCCGGATCGGGCCGCCATCTCGGCCGAATCGAGGGGCTACGGGCCAGATTGCATCGATTTGGGGGGAGGGTGGGAGGGAGGGTCGGGGGCGACTGGAGGGGACGGACGGAGGCGATGGGCGACGCGACGGGCGGAGGCGGCGGGCGAAGAGACGGGCGAGTGGAGGTGGCGGGCGAGCGGAGGCGCCGGGCATGGAGGTGAGCCGAGGCAGCGGGAGAGCGGAGACGCCGGGCGTGGAGGCGAGCCGAGGCGGCGGGCGTCGAATGCGAGGAGGCGGCGGGAGAGAAGTGGGGAGGCGCGGGATTCGCGCGGGGGGGCGGGTGGGCAGCTTACCGTTTTGCGAGGATGTGCATGATCCAAATAATATTGGCCTTAGGATCTTCAATGAGTAAGAGAAGAAGACTTGAGAAGAGATCTAGGCCATTCATTTGTATGAAGTTGGATTACTTTGGTACACAAATCTGGGTGGACTTAGATTAGGCATGACTGTGGGGGTGGTTAAGAGGGGTGGATTTAGCAAAGAAAATTTTGGTGAATTATAGAGTAGGGTAGATTAAAGGCGGGGACTCTCTGAGGCGTGCCACGTCAGCATTTATACGAAAAACCCCCTGCGTTTTGCGAAATAGCGTAGAGGTTCTCCGTTCTCGCAAACAGATCCCTGCTTCTCGCAAACAGGTCCCTGCCAAGTTTGTTTTCCAAAAAGCACCCTCCACTTCACCGATAGCACCCCGTAGTTTCCACAAATACATATAGGTCCTTGTTTAGTACATACAGGTCCTTGCAATTCCTCGATTTTTTTACGAAAAAGCCCTTTGATTTTTTCAAAATTACACATGCATCCTTAATATTTTTTAAGAAATCCTTCACGAATTATCGTCTCTTTTACTTCGGTTCACACGGTAGCTAGCGCGGTGTCACGCCGCGCTTACGTAGCTAGTATCACCAAATGAGAAGCAGGATCACGACTGTATGAAAGGTCTTCGTTATTTAAAACAGGATGACCACTTACATGGAAAAGTCCAAGAAATTCCCTCGCAAAAAGAAAACGAAGAGGAAGAAAGGTCCACATGATTGAAAACTAGATCACGATTGTTTGTTCAAGAAAAGGATGGGACTAAGAAGAAATTAATGCATGATTGTCCCTTTACACGCCAGCTCTGAGTCTTGTGCCTATCAAACGTACAAGCCGGTCATAATATCTCTTGTGGCCCAGACATGATATTTTTCTTCAGGTCTCTACCTGTAATGCTTCTGGCCAGGACATAACCATTGATGCTACGAGAAGATATGTATTATTCTTAGTAACACAATTCTACACCAGGAAATACTTTGGGTACAACTTTCGCACTATGCTTTTAGGAGAGACCTACTCGGCACGTGCCTTCCGATTTCACATGGGAAAAGAAAAATATTACTTCTCTAATCTCCTTTTTGCCTTAGCCTAAACGCACACACAAAATCCGCAGTCCTTTCAAGTTTCGCTGGACGGATCCAGGCAGCATGTTCAAGACTCCTCTTCAGTCTAGCTCCATGCCTCCAAAGCATATTTTGAGCATTAATAAGTTTCTAATGTTCTAAACAAAATATGAATTAGAAACTTTAAGAAATCATTGCAATTCATTAGTTTCAATACTCTGTTGTTTATTTCAATTCTAAGTCTACCAATAGGAAACGGAGGTAGCATTCACATCCTCAGATTTGTACGAGGGAGCTGGACCTCATCATCACCAAAGCCTCAATTCTTAAGTTTTTAATGTTCTAAACAAAATATGTAGAAACCTTAAGAAATCATTGCAATTCATTAGTTCAACACACTGTTTGTTTATTTCAATTCTAAGTCTACCAGTAGGAAACGGAGGTAGCATTCACATCCTCAGATTTTTACGAGGGAGCTGGACCTCATCATCACCAAAGCCTTAATGCGTATGTGCAGGTGTCTTGGGTCAATAAAAAAAATAGCTGCCGCTTATGATTTTTGGTACTAAATGAAAAAGCCTATATAAATTAATAAAATATCGATAAACTGATAAGTTATTTTAAAAAAAACTATTCTAATAAGTTATTTTAAAATAACGATAAAGAAACTGATATATTTATTTATTTAAGAAAAATTATAAAGCATATACTATCCTAAACGCCATAGCGATGGCCCATAAGTTCACACACCGCAGTAGCCTTCTCCCCTCGGCCGAATCCGTAAGGAGCTACTGGAAGCACTTCGAGTTAAGTTTAGGTGTTCACATGAAATAAAGTACAGGATGAAATGCATCCTGCATGATAAATGGGAGTAAATGACGGTTTCACAAGAACATTAAGACCGACTCGATCCGACTGAACAATAAATTAATTATTGATTTCATAGAAATAATAATAGAAATTTTAATTACAATTTATTCTGCTAATACACGGTCTCCCTAATGCTTCCAGTCCTTCACTGGTGTGCTCTATTGTTCACCGCTCACCACATCCGTAAAAACCATTAAAAGACTACGTGAGAAGGTATATAATTTTATTTTAATGAACTAATATTACTTTGGAGGAGTTAACATTTAGAATTTATGCCACATGTCCTATATATACACCGTAGGTCTGTACCGACGCCGGCGATAAGGTGAGAGGATACTTCCCCGGCTGCCGCGCCCACGCCCGTTGTGCGCCCCGGCACCTGCGCGCATCTGGCGGCCCGCGTCTCGCGCGCATCCGGCAGCCGCGTCTCGTGCGCGTCCGGCGCCTGAGACCGGTCTTCTCTACGCCGTCTCGGCCGGGGCGACCCTGGTCAGGGTGGTGCGGCTTCCCGGAGGGGGCGGCGGTAGAGGGTGCGATTGAGGTTGCCGGCAATCCGAAGCGGCGCTGGAGGGACGAAGACCGGTGAGGCTCCTGAGGCTGGTGCTGGCAAGGTGTTCAACATTTTTCCCCAACCGGTTCTAGTTTCAGGTACGTCTTGCTTGCCTCCTCCAGTCCTCGTTTCTTCTTTCCCTCTCACTTGAAGCTAGTCTCCGGGTTAGTTGTGGCTCCGTTTCTTCAACGGTGTGAGCTGGGAGCTAGTATCCATTCAGTGAAGCTCGGTTAATGGTGGATTTGATCCGTCTTGATGGAGGTGGCTCACTGTGCGCTAAGTCGCAATCCCATGTTGAGCAGGAATGGATTGGGGTGTTGCCAAGAAGGCAATCAGCGCCTGATCTCCTCAAGTTCTCTGCTCCGCTAGTCGGAGATAGAAATTTCACGAGTAGATCAAAATTTTGGGCAGTGGATGGGGAGGATAGCAATGAGGAAGAAGATGAAGCTGCTAGTCCTGTTTCATCTAGTTCAGGTTCAGAATTTATTCGAGATGCTTTGCGAGTGGGTTTCTCAGTAGACGAAATGATCAGAGCTGAGGCAATGTTGTCTGAAAACATTGAGTCTTCGAAATTTGGTTCAGTTGACTGTGGGGCTGGCCATGTGAGGCATCCTAGGCCCCTACCATCAAGGATAACCGAGAAGGTAGCGGACTGGCGTTTGCCCTCAAAAATTCGTCCTTGGAAAGGCCCCTTACCTAATTTTGATCGGTCTTCAGTTAGTAAGCTGGGGGAGATTAAAGATAAGGACATGAGGAAGGTTAATCTTGGTAAAACAGGGTTGTCCCTGAATGAGTTTGGTCGGGGCACTGAAGAGGCATGTGGGCCGACGGTGTCGACTGGTCTGGGCCAACTTGTTTTGGCCCAAACTGATAGACGACGATTCAAGTTCCCACCCGGCCTCAGCGATTTCTTCTCCAGGGGAGGGCGGCTGCACTCGCGGTTTCGTGTTTCGCCTTCCCAGAAAGCTTCCTTGCGCGACGTTTCGACGCACCCACCTCTGGCTGCCCGTGCATCAAGTACACAGCGAGCTGGCGCAGGGGGGCATGGTCGCGGTCGGGATGCAGGTGTCACCTGGGGAGCTCCAGGTGCTCGCCATGGAAGGGTGGCTAAACCAGCCTTCGGCCAGGGCCATGGCAAGACTGAAGTTCATTGTGACATTTGTGATGGTAATGATCATGTCAATTACCGGTGTCCAATTCTCAAGCTCCCCAAGCCGGTTGCTCATGCTGCAGGTTTTGCTATGGCGGGTCTTAGATTCTACCATATACCACATGCCCCCCTACCCAGGAAGAAGGATTCCAAGACGGCTTTAGTCAAAGTGGTGGGGGGATCCCTATCTTCCGAGCAGCTTGTGGCACAACTGGAAAGGATAGTCTCCGGTAAATGGAAGTGGGAGCCTAGAGTGCATGACAATGAATCTTTTATTGTTCAATTCCCATCCAAGTCTGAACTTCAGAGAGCTATCGCCTATGGAGGAGCTGATGTACGGGAAAATGGGGTTTCTACCAGGGTGCGTTTACAATTTGAGGTGTGGCATGTTAAGGAGGGTGGTTTTCTTTTGCCTAAAGTGTGGCTGCGTGTATATGGCATCCATGAGATGTTGAGGGAGTATTTGAACCTTTGGGCTGTAGGCACTATGTTTGGGTCTACCCAAATGGTAGACATGAAGACCACTCGCAAGAATGATTTTGGAAGAATTCTTGTGGCGGTTCTTGATCCTAAGTTGCTGCCTTCTAGTACTGATGTTGTCATTGGGGATCATTACTTCGAGCTCAAAATTAAGAAAGAACGTGTCGGCTTTGATGACAATGGAGATGAGGTGGAGTTTGATTTCAAAGATGGGGAGGTTGAGGGCAATGAGGAACAGGAGGAAGACAACCCCAAAGCGGTTCCTAACTCTGATTCGGAACCTAAGGGGTTAAAGGGGGATGATATGATTTTAGAGGGTGGAAATGACAACAACAAGACTGAAAACAACAGGCCTGCTGCTTCTGACTTAATGCAAGCATTAGAGGCTAAAATCAAAATCATGGCGACCAGTATTCTGGACTTGGCGGTGGAAACAACCTTGGGTGAATGTGCTGACTTGGTGTTGGCCGAGGACAACAATGCCTTTGTTGAAGGAGTTGTGGAGGGTGTGCTGCCCGAAGTTGATAATGAGGCTGAGAGTGGCGGCAAAATTGGTGGGAAGGAAACTTTAATCGTTCATTCCGATGTGGATACAGTTCCTCCAATTGGTGGCGCAATTTCAGAGGTTCTCGGTTCAGTGGAGGTGCAGCTGAGCCCCCTAGACAGCAGCACGCCTAATCTGTGCTTGCCTTCGCTGTCACCTTGGGCTCATCCGCCTCCTGTTGTGGGGCCAATGGAGGTGCTGTCGACCTTGCATGGTGGAGGTGGCGCGCTGCAGGTGCAGGGTGGAAGCACAGTGCCGGCTAATGTGCTGGCGGCTGCAGCTATCACGGAAGCTACAATTACCCCAACTCGTTCTAGCCCGCGTATTGTTAACAAGGATGAGCACGTGATGGAAAAAGCAAAGAACAGAGCGGCGTGGAAAAATATGGATTTCATTAAAGGTATCAACAATAACCTTTCCTTTACGTCTTGTTCAGATTCTCTAGTTGCCTCTTCTATTCTTGATCTAGGTGTTAACTTAGGCAAGAATACTAGGGATATCTCAGAATCAATTAGTAGAATTAAAACTATTGAAACTGATAGATTTAATTCGAGACTGAGCCACATAGAATCTGAAACAAATATGGATTCTGAAATTATTGATGAGAAGGACGATGAGGACATAGAAAACCTCACTCTAGGTCACTTATGTGGTGATTTGATGGAGGAGGTAATGGATGAGGACAGTGATCACCTAAGTTGTGATTTTAAAGCTGTCTTTAAGAAAAACAAGTCACATTCGTCCTTTAGAAGGAAGAAACACCATAAGATTAGGATGATTAAAAAACATAAGACTGAGTCAAAATGAAAGGAATTTTTTGGAATAGCAGAGGTCTTAGTGACTTGGCTAAATTTAGATTCCTGTCAGACACGTCTAGAAAGCAAAAGCTAGACTTTATTGCTCTCATGGAGACCGGTAAGAAAGATTTTTCTAAAACAGTTTTAAACAACATTTGTGGTGGACAAGAATTCATGTGGCACTGGTCTGAATCTCATGGTAGGTCCGGTGGTATTTTGTTAGGAGTGAACTTAGAGGTCTTTGACATCGGAGTTATTGCCGAAGGAGATTTCTATGTTAAATTTCGACTTAGAAACAAAGCAGATGGCTTCCAATGGATTCTTATAGCAGTTTATGGGGCTGCTCAAGATGACTTTAAGGAAGCTTTTCTCGCGGAGTTGGTTCAAACATGTTCTAAAGAAACACATCCGATTCTTATCGGTGGTGATTTCAACATAATTAGGAGCCCAAAAGAGAAAAACAATGATAAATATGATGATAAATGGCCCTTTTTATTCAATGCCGTTGTTGATGGCTTAGACTTAAGGGAGCTTGAACTTTCGAATAGGAAGTTTACTTGGGCAAACTCTAAGGATATACCAACTTATGAGACACTTGATAGGATTTTGGTAAGTACAGAGTGGGAGGCTAAATTTCCGCTAGCAAATGTTCAAGCATTAAATAGGGAAATTTCAGATCATACCCCATTGTTGCTTAATATGGGTGATGGTACCCATATTAAAAAACAACCTATGTTCAAATTTGAACTCGGATGGTTGTTGCGGGATGGTTTCTCGGAGTTGGTAGCTGATGTGTGGAACAAAGAGAAAAGGGGGAAACCACCACTACGAAAATGGCAATTTAAAATTCAACGTCTTAGACAATTCCTAAGAGGTTGGGCTAAGAATGTGAGTGGTACTTATAAAAAGGAGAAGGAAGAGCTGATTAAGAAAACAGATGAGCTTGATAAGAAAGCAGAAACTCAAATTCTAAGCCCTATGGAGCTTGATTTGAAACATTGTTTAAAAGAGAGATTAGTCTCCCTTTTAAGGGAAGAGGAGCTCAAATGGTATCAAAGAGCCAAGACAACTAAGTTGTTATTTGGCGATTGTAATACTAAGTATTTTCATTTGGTAGCAAGCGGTAAACACAGGAAAACTAGAATTTTCAAACTTGAGCAAGAAGAGGGAGTTATAGAAGGGGATGACAATCTTAAAAGATTTATCACCAATTATTATAAGGACCTCTTTGGAGCTTCAGATCGTAATAATTTTTCCATGATGGAATCTATGAGGGATGATATCTCGCAGGTATCCGATTTGGAAAATGATTTATTAACCATGGAATTCTTGGAGGAGGAGGTCAAAGCTGCCATTTTCCAAATGGAGCATAATAAGGCGCCAGGCCCAGATGGGTTTCCGGCTGAGTTCTATCAAGCCTTTTTGGGATATTATTAAGAGTGACCTCATGGCTCTCTTTGCTGAATTCCACAAGGGTAAATTGCCACTATATAGCCTCAATTTTGGAATAATTACATTATTACCAAAAGAAAAAGAGGCAAAACGGATACAACAGTTTAGGCCAATTTGCCTATTGAATGTTAGTTTCAAAATTTTTACAAAGGTAATGACAAATAGAATAGCTCTAGTAGCTCAAAAAGTCATAAAACCTTCACAAACCTCTTTCATGTCCGGTAGGAACATTTTGGAAGGCGTTGTCATTTTACATGAGACTATTCATGAGATGCATAGGAAAAATTAAATGGGGTTATATTGAAGCTAGACTTTGAGAAAGCATATGACAAGGTTAATTGGTCCTTCCTTCAGCAAACTTTAAGAATGAAGGGCTTTTCTTCTGTATGGTGCAATTGGATAGAACAAATTGTTAAGGGTGGCAGTGTTGGCATTAAAGTTAATGATGAAGTTGGCCATTTTTTCAGACTAAGAAAGGACTTCGGCAAGGAGATCCCTTGTCACCAATTCTTTTTAACTTAGTGGCTAATATGTTAGCCATCTTAATTGAGAGAGCCAAGGCTAATGGAAAGTTTAGTGGAATTGTTCCTCACCTTGTCGATGATGGTCTATCAATCTTACAGTACGCGGATGACACTATCCTCTTCCTGGATCATGATATACTCCAGGCCAAAGACCTTAAGCTAGTCTTAAGTACCTTTGAGTAATTATCGGGGTTAAAAATCAATTTCCATAAGAGCGATTTATTTTGCTATGGCAAGGCCAAGGAGTGTGAGCATGAATATGCACAACTTTTTGGTTGTGGCACGGGGGGTTTCCCATTTAGATACTTAGGTATTCCCATGCATCATCGCAAGCTTTCGAACAAGGATTGGTTGGTCATAGAGGAAAAATTTCAGAAAAAGCTGAGTAGTTGGAAAGGTAAACTCTTATCAGTAGGAGGGAGACTAGTACTGATTAATTCAGTTCTAACTAGTCTAGCCATGTACATGCTCTCCTTCTTCGAAGTCCCCAGAGGTGTGTTAAAAAAGCTAGACTATTACCGTTCCAGATTCTTTTGGCAATGTGATGAACATAAAAAGAAATATAGACTCACTAAGTGGAGTATTCTTTGTAGGCCTAAAGAATTTGGAGGATTGGGGATCCAAAATTTGGATATCCAAAATAAATGCCTTTTGAGCAAATGGTTGCTTAAACTTATTAACGAAAAAGGTGTTTGGCAAAGCCTTATTAAAAGGAAGTACTTGTCCAACAAAACTCTTACCCAAGTTACAAAAACAGCCGGGGGATTCACATTTTTGGTCTGGCCTTATGAAGGTCAAGGATCAATTCCTTGCATGTGGTCACTTCCGTATTCGTGATGGGTCCCAAACTAGATTTTGGGAGGATACTTGGATAGGTGACAAACCCTTTAGTGTTGCATATCCCGCACTCTATAGAATTGTGAGGAGAAAAGACACCATGGTATCACATATCTTAAGATTTATACCTCTTAATGTGTCCTTTAGGAGGGCCTTGGTTGGCTCTAATCTAGATGATTGGCTTGATTTGGTGACCAAAATATTTTCAGTAAACCTTACAAGTGGAGAGGACTCGTTTATTTGGGATTTGTGTAACAAGGGTACTTTTACGGATCGTTCTTTTTATATGTATGTGATACAAGAAGGGGTAGTTCCCCAAAAGACCCCTCTTTGGAACATTAAGATACCTCTGAAAATTAAGATCTTCCTTTGGTACCTTCAAAAGGGGGTTACTCTCACAATGAATAATCTAGCAAAAAGGAATTGGCAAGGTAGCACCATTTGTTGTTTTTGTAGCTCTTTGGAGACGATACAACATCTTTTCTTTGATTGCCACTTTGCAAGATTTATTTGGAATACCGTTTTTATCACCTTTGGAATTCAGCCCCCTTCTAGCTTTGCGAACATGTTTGATTCTTGGTTGAATGCCATTCGGCCAAAACTTAGAAATCAAATATTTGTAGGAGCTGCTGCTTTATGTTGGGCTATGTGGTTGAATAGAAACGATATGGTATTCAATAATTCTAAATCTAATACATTTCTGCAGGTTATTTTCAGAGCAATATATTGGATTCGACATTGGTCCCTACTACATAAAGAAGAGGCGAGATCAAATCTCAAAAATGGATGCAGATTGTTGGAGACCGTAATCATGGAGGTTTTTGCGAAGTTCGGTTGGAAATTTAGGAATAGAATTGAAGCGTAGCTTCTTTCTTCTCCTTTCTTTATTTGTAGTTTGATTTCTTGTGGAGTTGGAGCCTATGTGCTTGGTTTTGTATTGAACAGCTGTGTACTTTTTCCCAGAAAGTAGAAGCTGGAACTTTGTTCCATTTTCTAAAAAAAACATTTAGAATTTATAGATTTACAACATTTTCTGGACAAACTTCTAGAAATAGATAATTTTAGAAAATTTAAGTCATAGGATGATTTGGTAATCTAGGTTAGTAGTTATAAGTTGCAAGAGATATGATATTGCTAATGGGGTCAAATTATAAAGAACTTATATCCGGAAATGATTTGTTTGTCTTTAAATTTACAGGTCACTTGGAGTTGACCAAGGTCAACAGCGAGGTTCGGGGCTACGCTCACGGAGGAGCTGAGATCCAGAACAATTAAAGATGCTGGGTGAGATGATGAGATCAAGTATTGCACGAGAAAGGCAGGAAATGTTGAAGAAAATATCGAACAGCATGTTTGCACCATATGGCTTAGTCGGTCCAAGTGAGGCACGGTCAGGTGGAACTAAAACGGGAGAGACTTGTTGATGCGTGGCAAGCTAGTGGTACACCTATACAAGGCAAGCACGACGATTCCTTACAATGAAAAAAGATGATCGGGTCAAGAAAGGGTAATTTGGTAGTTTGACTAAAATACTGGAAACTATCTTAAAGCAAAACCACGACGCTTGAGAGAGTGGTTTAAGTCAAGAAGAAGCTAAGAAGATCAAGTTGGATCAAGGTTAAAGACTTAGCGGATTTGACTTACACGCTTTGAAAAATCAGTTATCTTATCCTCCTGGGATCATTTCCCAATTATGTTCCATTGAAAATATGAGTTAACAAGAAAAAGGAAAAAGTGCAGTGGGGGAAATTCGAACCTGGGACCTCACGGTGAGAGGGTACATCACAGGCGCTGGTGACCAACTGAGCGTTGCCCGGTTTGTGATAAAAAGTGGGGGTTACGGTAGATGAAGTAACTGTTGGAAGCTAGCTCAAAACAGAGCAGCCGGCCGAAACAGAGGATGTGGGGGCGCACGGCCGGCGGCACGGGCTCCGATGAGGAGAGACCAGAGGGGCGGGGTAGGCCGGCAAAATGGGTTCCTGGGGAGTTGTGGAAGCTGGTGGAGGAGGTGGCGCGGCCCGGGACAGCGCAGGTTGGCGGGGGCAGCTGCTCGGGCGGCGGCGGTGAGGTGGGAACGGGGACGGCGGCGCCGGAGTGGGAGGGAAGGGAAGTGGCAGGGGCATGAGCAGGAGAGGGGCTGGGGAAACCTCACCAAGCTATCCGTAAAGCCGAAGATGCAACGGTGGAGGCCGGCGGTGATGACTTGCGGCGGCGTGGCCGTGCTCGTGGTGCTGGCGACCTGGGGTGGACTGCAGCTCCGGCCGGCGGTTGAAGGGAGTTCCGGGCGGTGAGGAGATGCTCTCCAAGCGAGGAATCGAAGAGGGGCTGCCCGAGGAGGCGACGGCGGTGGGAATGGCGGCGGCGGTCGTTTTCGGGGAAGAAGTGACGGCGGTGAGCTTCGGCGCGCGGGAGTCCAATTGGTTTGGAGGGGAAGCAGAGGTGAAGCAGGGGCGCGGTGTGACGCACTTGTTCGGGGGAGAAACACCGGGGCAGCAAGGGGGAAAGCGGTGGCCGGCGCGAGCTTGGGCAAGGAGGTGTTCGGTCCGGGTGGGGAGAAGAGACAGGGGAAAAGGAAAGCAATGCGGGAGCTTCTTATGGCCACGGGAGGCTATGGGGTTCGTGGGCGGCATGGGAGAACCCGTGGGCGGCAGGGACGTGTGGTCATTTCGGGGGCAGGAGGCGTGCAAGGCGCGGAGCTCGGGGACGTGACAGAGGCGAGGTGACCCGACGCTGGCGTGGCAGAAGGATCCTGGAGGATTTAGGCGCGCATGCTTGCAGCGCTTGGCGCAGAGGAGAGAAAGAAAGAGGGAGACGCGTAGGGCTCACGGCCACAGAAGGGAGGAAGGACAATGAGAAAAGAAAGAAGGGGCAGGCGCACGGGGAGAAAGAAAGAAAACGAAAGGGGGAAGGAGGGCCAGCTCGGCCACGGGCAGAGGGAGAGAGAAGAAAAAGGACAAGGAAGTGGGTCCCACCTGGAAGCGAAAAAGAAATGCCAGGGCACTGATCTGAAATTTTGATTTTAATTTGATCTTTAATTTGCATTAAAATTTACTGATTTTTAGAATTTTACATGTTATTCAAAATTTAAGTTTTTTATTTAAACCTTGTATCTAATTTTGGATCTTCAATTCAAGTCTTGATTCAACTACAAAATCTAATAGTCTTCTATTTTCAATTAAATTTGGTAATGAATTGTTTATACAAATTTTTGAATGCCCAACCTTGGGTTTTTTATGCTATTTAAATTAAAAGATGGAATTCTTGGTTTCATTTTATTGACTTGGATTTGAATCCAAGATTTTTGGTATTTTGATTCTTAGAGTTTTAAATTTCCCAAAATTATTTCTTATCTTTTATCGTCATAATTCTTATTTGTATTTGAAATTTATTCCCAGTTTTTATTTTGCTCAGCACAAAATTCGGGAAAATCCAAATAAGATTTTGAGCCAAAAATTCAAATGCCAATAAGATGCAAATAAAATTTTTAAATTACTCCAAATTTCAAACATCCAAAATTTAGGATGTGACACACATGACCAAAATTTTGGTTGGAAACGGCCATGAGTTTCAAAGACAAATATGTCCATTATGCTAAATTTGCTTAACTACAAGAAGAACTAAGTGCTTGAACAAATGATTCATTCTTGAACTCGTAGCACTCTAATTTGACTCAATTCTAGCTTATTGGTTCCACTTAGATTATTGACATGACTTGCATCATCCTTGGATTCCTTTTGCTAGACTATACTCTTGAATGGCTTGACATGCTAAGAAATTCACCTAATATTCAGACTGATACTTATGTGGTTTTGCTTGATTATGCATATCTTGTTATGATCTTGATAGCATTCATATGAGTTATGGCTTGGTGTAATACTTCATGGTCATTTTGGATAATCTTCATGGCTCTAATTGCTTAGATTGAATAAAATTTCAGCCATTTCATCCATATCATGATTTATTTTCCTCCAAGCAACTTGATAATTTTATTGCCAAAAGGGGAAGAATATTGGAAAAAAAGCCACTTTTTAGGAGCTTTTGAGGAAAACTTGCTCTTTCTTTTGCTCCTTGGTTAACATGGTCATAAGTCTCATTGTCTATCTTTTGGACCATGTATGACTTTCAAACTAACTCAATCTTGCGCTTTTTCTGTGTTTGTCAATATACTCATCAAGGGGGGAGATTGAGAGACCATGTGGAGGTATCCCCATGTTTGTGATGAGTAATTGACGGTTGTGTTAGAGAGTTTGAGTTTGTTCTGGGTATTCTAGGGTTGAGTACCTTTTACTTATGCTATTGTTGATATGCTATTTCGTGCGGTGCTGTGTGACGGTTTGCATGTCTGTGTGACTGCAAGACTTCGGAGCTAGGTCATGGTGAGGCAAGGAGGACCGGGACTAGGCACATGAGGTGTTGAGGTCCAGATGGTCAGTGATGCCGAAGATGATCGAGGCTGCTGAGGTGGTTGCGAGTCGGGAGACGAGGAACCATAGCTAGAGCTACCAGTGGTGGACACGACAGGCAACGACGAGATAACCGGGACTAGGCTCAGGGAGGAGTCGGAGGTCCAGACGGTTGGATGTCGGTTGCGGTCATGTGCGACGGAACAGACTAGGACTAGACTCAGGTGGAGTCGGAGGTCTCGGTCGGTGTCAGGTGGACACGACGGGCAGCGGCGAGGTGGATCGGGACTAGGCTCAGGGAGGAGCTGAGGTCCACACAGTCAGGATGCCGGGTGCGGTCGTGTGCAGCGGAGTGGACCGGGACTAGACTCAGCGAGGAGTCGACGTCCAGACAGTCGAGGTACCGATTGCGGGAAGCTTCCGGGAAGGTGCTTGAGGGCAATTTGGATAATTGACTCAAGCAAATGAGTGGAGGGGCTGATTTCCCCTCCAAATTCTGGTTGTGTTACTTTTGCCTCATGGGGTTGTGAGGTGAGGGAGTGAAGGTAGTATGCCACTTCTTGATTTGCTATTAGAGGGAGAGCCCCTGCCTTCATATGTGTGTGGAGGAGGCTCAGGATAGCAGGCATTCTGGTGGAGAGAGCTCAAGAGTAGTGTGTGAGCATTGTGCTCTATGAGCTCTGCGTGAGTTCTTCTTCAATGTAAGCATGTAGTGTGTGTTTACTCATTTCCAATTGCGTATGGGGACGTATTGTGTGGTTGTAATCCCTGTGTAATCATTCGTGTCTTTGCTTCAATCTTTGAGCTATTCTGTGATGTGATGAGTCCATTTCCCTTGTTTCTTCTGATTGCTAAAATTCCTGTTGTCTGCTGTTTCTCTTGATGCTGAGATGAAATCTTGGAAAGCGTAGTCTTTATTTCCTGCTCAGTGATGGGAATTTGTCTCCAGGTCAAGTGACCAGTTTATTCCCGAGAGCATTTGAAAGATTCAATGTGTTTTTCTTCTCCCAGTCTGGCACTTCATTTACTCTGCTTTGAAATTTCTAGGGTTTTGGAGATAGAGCATGGCTATTGCTCTTTGTTTCCCCTCAAGAGATGACTCTATAGTTGCGCCTTCATATTGTGAGACCATTTCCAGATGAAATGCAAAGTTTCACAAGCAAAGGATTGACGATTCTTGAGAAATCTGAAAATTAGCCTCATTCTCAATGCAATTCTCAGATTTCTACTCAAATCTCGATTTCTTGCTCTTTTGATGAATCATCTTGTCTCCTGAGGTTTCAATGCTATTTAGGTCAAGGTCTTGCTAGCTAGGCCTGAGGAGATCAGCAGCAAATCATCAATTTCACTGAGAAATGCACTTTCAGTAAAACTGTGCAAAAAGGTCTTCAGTCGGGCGCCTGCTTCTTTGCAGCCCGGTCAGACCGCTAACCCTAGCGGTCAGACCGCTCGGTACATAGCGGTCAGATCGGCCGGTACATGGCGGTCAGACCGGCCGGTACATGGTGGTCAGACCGGCCGGTACATGGCGGTCTGACCGGCGACAGCCAGGCGGTCTGACCGGCCGTGGGCCACCGGTCTGACCGGCCGAGGTGCGGCGGTTGGACCGGCTGCTGGCAAGCGGTATGACCGGCCTTTTTACGGCAGTCAGACCGGCCTGCTCTCTCAGTGTGTATTTGTTCTCTGTTTTTCCTGTTCTGTTTTGTTCTCCTTTGTCGCCTTCTCGTGTTTGTTCAGTTAGGATTTCCAGAGAGTATGAATCTTTGTTTTCATAGATTTCATATCTATCGGAGAGGAGATTTTTAGTGGATACTTTTGGGGGCGTTTTAAAAAGGCACCATTCACCTCCCTCCTCTGTTGCCATTTCCGATCCAACAATCTTAACCGGTCTTAGAAGCCATGGCAACCGATAAGTATTCTTCCAACCCACCTATGTTTGATGGAGTTGATTTTTATTATTGGAAGGCTCGCATGCATGCTTACATCAAGGCTCAAGTGCATGTAATTTGGCTCAGACTTAAGAATCCTTGTGCGTTGTTGGACAATGATGATGTTGTTTCTCTAGATGTGGAGGCGAACAACAAGACATGCAACTTCTTGATTCAAGGGCTTAGTCGATCTGAGTTTGAGCGAGTCACTCATTTGAGCTCTACTTATGAGATCTAAAATACCCTCTGTAACTATCATGAAGGCTCTACCATGATCAATAAAGTGAGACAGAACTCAAGAAAGAATCTCCGAGATCGAGCAAATTGAGATGCTACAATTAATTTGAGCTGAAGCTCAGGAGGCAACTGTAGATGGCACCCAATCTAGTACATGCTTTACTAAGATAGGCCATAATCAAGTGCCAATAACAAAAGTGATGTGTGTTGAGTTATGTAAATTTATGTTAAGCTTTGTGTTTCAATTTGGCACTTATGGTTCACTTAGTTCTTGATTTTACCATCTAGATTTAAATTTGTATTTTTAAATGACTATCTTCCTTAATGAGATCTTTAGCTTAGTCGATCATTTTTTGTGAAGGTTTGTCATGTACATTAATTTGCTTAATCACATATAAGCTTCTTTTTGCCTACTTTGTTATATATACATGTTTATGATCGGGCAAGGTTTATAAGAGTATGATTTTGTATACATCTCAAGTAGTTTAAATAATCTTTTAAGTTTTTACGATGTGTTTTCTTTTTAAAATTTTTTTTGGATCAATGTTACTTAGATGTGAGTTTTCTCTTTGCTATTTCTTTCTTATGTACCTTGTTAGTTATATTGCCAAAGGGGGAGAGATTTGAGAGAAATTTGTGGCTCAAAATGCTAAACGCTTTTTGGTATGCTTTGTGAGAGATTTGTGACTTGTGGCTTACAATATTTTTTTTGGCTTCAGTTCTTCACTTAGATCTGTTTAAAGTCCTGTTATCTTGATGTATTGTCAATGTATTCATCAAGCGGAAAATTGTTAGACCATATGGTTATATCTAGAATATTTGTGACGATGAATAATTGACAATGTTTCTTATCGATGTTATTTGAGATGTATGGTGTGTGTGGACTCATGTTAGTCAACTTAGAAAGAACTTGTGTCGGTAAAAGATGGTGCTTTGGTCTTTGCGTGTGTAGGGTAACTCAGAGACGATTTTGGTCTACAATAAAGACCGGAAGATGGTTTGGTACAAAATCATGGTCCAGAGGGTCGAGGATGCTAAAGGAGATGGTTGGGCTCGAGTTGGGGCACGTGAAGATCAAAGATGGATGATACGTGTTGGAACTACGGAGGTGCGATTTGGAGGTTATGACACGTGATAATTTTTGGAGTGTCCAAATTTGGATAGTGTGACAAAAATTAAAAAAATCATGTTACGTAAGGGTTTCGAGTCACTTATTTATTAGAATTAGATAAGAACTCACGGTCTTAGAGATAAGGCCATGTTTTGAGTCTTAGACTATAAATAGAGATGGTACAACTTTCGTGCTAGGGTTTGAGAGATATTAGAAGGACAATTTATAGCTATAAACATGATCTAGCAATAAAAATTTTAGATCTATTAAAAATTCATCGGTGTTTCAATCTGCCTCAAGCCTCATCTTCATGCGCGGGCGATGCCACCAGCAGCATCATCCTGCGTGATACCACCAGCAGTCTCATCTTTGAACAATTAGAAGACAATAGATTTAAGAAAAAAGATTTTATTGTAGATTACAATTATTCACCTCCACTGATTATCATTGATGATCCAACTGTACTAGTGTACAATTTTATTCTGTCAGCCTTATTCCTCCCCTCTACACCAGTTAATATTGATCCAACATGTAATAAGTAGAAACAAAGTGTCTTCTCTCAGACAACAAAGAAAGATATACATAAAGTGTGATCAGAAAGGGATAGTTTAGCGAGGTAAATCAGTCCAAGAAATTTGTGTCCGTGAAAATTGGACTTGGATTTTCATAATGGCTAGCCTTGAATGTCCCTTGGCTTCATCTTGGCTCTTACAAGCTGCAGTCTTAACTCCACTTCTTTCATTGTAGGCCTATCTTCACCTCGAAGACTTAAGCATACCGAGGCAAGCGAGGCAATCTCATCAATTTCCCTAATGTTTGCTTCCTCAACAACTTGAGCATCCACTATTTCTACTGTAGTTTTATCTCGTAGTGTTTGAAGAAAGTAATGGCACAAGTTCTGCTTTTCACCAAAGTTGTTGAGGAAGATTGGCTTTTTCCTTGTTAGTAGCTCGACAAGTATCACATCAAAACTGTAAACATCACTCTTCTCGGTTAATTGGCCTGTACGATAATATTCAGGATCCAAGTACCCAAATGTCCCCTGCACAATCGTGACCACATGAGTTTCATCAATGGAAACAGATCTTGAAGCACCAAAATCTGAAACCTTTGTGGTCAAATTTTCATCTAAGAGTATATTGGCAGATTTCACATCTCTATGAAAGATTGGCGTTGAAGCAGCCGAATGGAGATAAGCAAGTGCGCCTGAAGCCTCCAGGGCAATCCTGATTCGATCGCCCCATGTTAACAAGCATTTGGTACCCATATCACTGTGAAGAAGCTGATATAGCGTGCCATTGGAGATGAATTCATACACGAGCAAAGGTACCTCGGATTCAAGGCAGCAACCAAAAAGTTTTACTACATTTCGATGAATGATTTGAGACAGGATGGCAACCTCATTGACAAATTGGTCAATCTCACTCTGTTGAATAATCTTGGACTTTTTTATGGCAACCACACGTTGATCAGATAGGATCCCCTTGTAAACTGTTCCATGACCTCCATGGCCAAGAATTCGCATTGAGTCAAAATTGTTAGTTGCATGCTCTAGCTCTTCCAAGGAAAATATTTTTGTGCTGTATGCAACACTTTCGTTAGTCGAGATCAATTGCTCCAAGAGTATGCCCTTGTTTTTTCGGAAGTGTGGCCTTCGAATATTCTTTCGAATGCCTCTCTTCCACCTCCGAATTAATATGGTTGCTACTAATGTTAGAAGTATAAGCCCAATGCCACAGCCAAGTCCAATACCAGCTCCTGCACAAGTAAGAACATATATACATTAGTTCGAGTTACATTCTTGTCCTTTTCGCAACAGACAGAATAGGCAAAGCATGAGGTAAGTTCTGTCGTACCTAAAAGAAGTCTATGTTGCCTCGTGGAAGTGCATTGCCTTTTTACGGGATCAAAAGTTGTACCATGAGGGCAACCTGCGCAACTAAAGCTCCCTTCCGAGTTGTGGCATTTTCCATTGCACAAATTGGGTTTCAAACACTCATCAATATCTGCATGAGACGTCCACCTGAAATGTGAGCTTTACTGCACAATATGTCATTTCGATGGTTCTATTTGCTTGCACTGAGCTAAACATGGGTTTTCACAGGAAGTTTTGTAGCAAAACAGCATGATTTGGCTGTACAAGACTTCTTAAAAAAAGTTTAGCATGCTGTAAAAATTGATAATTAGATGCATACAACTGAGATAGTAGAGTGGTTCTATACCATGACAACCCTTGTTGACGTAAGGATTTCCTTCATAGCCGAAAGAGCACCCGCACCGGTAACCAACGTAAACATGTCCTGCATAGGCTTTTCTACAATTAGACGATTTTGTAAGTAAAACATTTTTTAGACAATCTACCTAGCAGGCTTACTACTACAGCTACCGAAACTTTTCATTTTATGTTATTTATATAGTAGGAAAATGACATACCTAAGCACAGAGTGAACCAGTCTAAGCCAAGTTTATTTATATAGAGGTGTGGGAACACGTAGCATCCTTTTTTTTTTTTTGCATTGGATGTTGTATTGGATCTTATATAGAGAGATACATAATGGAATTATAACTAGTGCAACTCTATTTTGAAATATATGTATGTAATTGCAACATTTTGATGAGGTGTCGTGTGAGATTTAGAGCTAGTTTACTCAAGAATATGCGCGTCACAAGAACATCTTCATATGACACGAGGTATGGTTTAGTGCGCAAGGCATTTTTTCCGTGCTTTGACCTAAGTATTTACTAGATATATATCTTCCTGCTACTACGCATGTTCAAGTTTTTTTTAAAAAAAATGTAATGGAAGGAGCTCTGCCCTTTCACATTCATTTACGATTAAACTTGGTGGTGTTTAGGAGAAAGAAAAATAGAAAATCAAACTACAAATCTGCACATGTAAGTTCATAGACGCAAAGAAAGTTATGAGCTGTGCACGTACCTTGGTTGCACCCACCCAGAAGGTACGGATTTCCACCGTCAAAACTGTCGAAGCACGTACAATAGTACCCTCTGTTTGGCACATCCACACATTTGTTACTGCCGCAGGCGTAGTGCTTCTGATCCAGCTGAGCCCTTTGACAATTGGGTTGATCTCTGATTACAGCTGACAGACCGGACCAAGTAGTACCGCTGGTGCTTGCGCTAATCTTATCGGACAGGAAAACTGTTATGTTATAATAATCCCAGGGGAATGCTATGAAAGCCTTAATATTACCAGTCGCGATGGGCGTTACGTCTGCCCCTTCATTCTGGATGATGGTAAATCTGAATGCATCAACCCATCCTTTGATGCTGATCATGCAGCAGCCCATACCAATGCAATCCTTGTCTGCAAAAGCCTTCTCCATAGTCGCCATGTCAGCACACACAATTGAACAATATCCCAGGACGTTGCCGGTATCAGAATCAAACAAGTATGCCTCAATCCCACAACCCATGAGAACAAAAGAGTAAAAATCAGTGTCAAAATAATGAAGGATTCTTCCTGGGGCCTCCCACGACCAGTTGTAGGTGCCGGGTACACCTGGTTTGGTGGCGATGTTGAAGGCGACCAAGGCTTTAACTTGTCCATCGGGGTATTGATTGACAATCTCGGTGGTGGTGTTACCCAAGAAGAGCTTGGGAGGTTTGGTGGTGTGGTTGCAGGTGAGCTCGAAGCCTGGACGGAAGCAGCCGGGTCCGATGCCGAAGGGGTATGAGATGTTCGCGCTCCCGCATGATTTGGGGCAGTGCGCAAGGTCAGAGGCGGAGGGAGGCGCCCCTGATGCCCACGGCGCGGTGGTGGCCGCGGCTAGGCACATCAACATGAACCTCATGATGGTTAGGACAGTAGCTGCGCCCATTTGAGAGTTTCCTACACACTATGGAGAAGCTTGTGTTTGTCGACGTTATGTTCGTCTCCTACCCAAGACGAATTCCTGCGGCGGAAGGTGGCTGCGGTTGGTTATCTGGTAGTACGTTCATAGGGGGAGCTTGTAGGCTTCATGGTGGGCTATTCTTAGTGCCCCGATGCAATAATTTCTTCTTTTTCTTATCTTTCGCTGTCGTTCTTCTGTTCTTTCGTTTTAATTGCCTGGGTTAGTTCGACTTGGGAATTTGTACGTAACTCTTTCTTCTATCTCAGTACAAATAATAGGTACTTCTTATGCGTATTGTCGGAAAAACTTTCTGGTCGTTTTAGATGGTGCAGTGTTAGCACGCAATGCCCACATTTCCTAGTAGATAGGAATTAGGTGCCACTCGGTTGGGCTGAAAAATAGTAGTTTATGGTTAAAATTATACTGTAACTGACTGAAATTACACTGTAACTGAAGATGATTTATTTGACGTAATTAAATTTAAAAAATTTAAAAATAAAAAATATATTAGCTCATCATGGATAATGCAAACGAATACGAAAAAAAGAACCGACAAAAAACCTTAAAAAACCAAAAATTTAGAAAAACAAAATTTATAAAAAATAAAAAATAAATTAGAAATCAAAAGTTTAAACCAAAATAAACTATACGTTAGTCGAAATTAGCGCACATAGCTGCCTCCCGTGACGGGCCAACGACTCTCCCTTTTCACACCTAGTACAACGTGACGGCAGGATGATGGCGCCGAGGAGGGTAAATCAGCGCACACTTTTCCAAAGTAAAATCCGCTAAGTATTGAAGGCTTCTTCACTCCAACAGTGATAGCAAGCTACGAATATCAGATACACAGCAGAAACACAAACATTAAACCTACAAGCTAAGAACTCTACGCACCAGCAAAATAGCCCAAAAAACCCAAGGGCAGTTTGACTGCTATTACAGGGTTAGGTCTGACCGCTTAGATCGGTCTAACAGCTTGCACCACGACAATCTTGGTGGTGATCGGTTCGGCTGAAAAGCTCATGGCTTATGACTGAAAACACTGTAGCTGGCTGAAAAAAACACTGTAGTTGACAGAGGCTTATTTAGCATAATTAAATTTAAAAAAATTTAAAAATATAAAAAATATGTTAGCCCATTACGTATAATACAAATAAATATGGGAAAAAAAAGAACCGACAAAAAAGCTCAACAAAAAGCCAAAAGTTCAGAAAAAGACGAAACTTATGAATAGTGAAAAATAAGCCAGAAGCTAGAAGTCGAAGCCGAGTTGATCAGGACCTTATCGCCCTTAAGCACAGAGGCAAAATCATCACGGATGCAAAACCTTTAAAAAATCTAACTCTTAAACCACGGCTCCATATTTTATAAAACTTGAAACAAAGCTTCCCTAGAACCTTAAGAAACTATTCCAACTAACAATCTTATAGATCGTTGTCAAAATTTCAACTTTTGTCCGAATAAAAAAAGATTACACAAAAATCGGGACAAAACCTAAACCAAAACCAAAAACTTGCTCCTGGTTAATGAAGATCAAGATGGCCATACATCAACTCCCACAAGTCCTAATAAGATAAACCATAGCAAGAAACCAAGACAAAAACTCTACAACGAAAGTTCTCAAGAAATATCTCTTCTTAAGCAAAAACCGACAAAGCAAGGCAAACTTCAAGAACATGTTCCAGGGTTGTCTAGATGAATGAAATCTAGTATTTAAGAGATTCTTCTATTACTTACTCATCCTTGGGAACCTGGAAGATCGAGAAGGAAAGAAATCCAAGCAAATAAAAAAAACACGAGGAAATCATGCCAAAACTCATTTGGACGAAATTTAGATCTTCATTTCAATACAAATAATATGTAGTTGTTATGCGTACTTACTAAAAAAATTCTAGTCGTTTATATGGTATAGGCCCTATTCGTAGAAGCTAATATTAACACCTAGTTTCTCAAAGTAGATTTTTACTTCTCTCGCTCCTGTCTCGCTCCAAGAATAAGTTAGAAATCTGTGAGCCTATTCTTTTTTGCTGCGGTTTGTGGCTTTTGGCTGCGGCTTATGGCTTTTGGGCTATTCGAGAGATTATAGAGCAATAGAAACTCACGTGTGGTTTTTGCCGATATAAATGAAGTCGGTACAATATGTACTACAATTAACTAGTAGACTCTATCTTAAAAAGATACTCTGTTTAAAAGCTAGTTACTGTAGAAAAGCCGAAAAGCAGCTTTTAGAAACCGAAAAGAACAGGCCCACAGGCTTATCACATACCATACTCCTCTCGCTTCCGTCTCGTACATATACCTCTCTCTTATTTTTTTGTACTACTCACCACCTTTTTCTAAAATCACTTCTTTTAACTACAACTATTTATTTTCAATTAAAAATGTTGGATCGTAAGGACCTTCTCGCCCCCAAAAACTAGCCAATGAGGTGAGAGACTCTCCCACTTTTAAGTTAGGTCTCTTGTTCTTCCACAACCAATGTGGGACTATTCGAACAATCTCTCCCTTCACATATTGGAGTCCCTCAGCCCTTCACCGCTCCTTCACCGTACACCAACGGTCCCTCAAGGTCATTTCACCGTACACCGATGGTCCCTCAGGATCACAGTCCATCAGATGTTCACATACTAGGGTCCAATAGGCCAGAGATGTTAGAACCGAGCTTTGATACCACTTGTTGGATCATAAGGGCCTTCTCACCCCTAAAAGCTAGCTAATGAGGTGAGGGACTCTTCTACTTTTAAATTAGATCCTTTACCTTTTCATAACTAATATAGAACTATTCCAACAAAAAACTATCAACCATAATCAAAAGACTTCAAACCTATACAACGCCGCGGTAGTGTTAGCACGCAATGACCCATTTCCTAGTTGTGCTGCTCAGAAGTCTTTTCTAGTCGAGCAGTAATGCATCATTCGATAATATCCTTGCTAACCAGGAAAACTGGGGCATCGATCGATGTAGACGTGTGACCACAGAAAAATGTTTGAACTTTAGATAGGATAACGACTGTTTTGTCCAAGATGACATGATTTAGTAGAAATTAGTGCACATAGTTACTTTCCTTGACGCGCCAACGACTCTGCCTTTCACACATAGCACAGTGTAACACGGTATAGATTTTTTTCATTTAACTAACAAATTCTCTCCTATCCGAATGACAATTCAAATTTGCATGAAAAATATATATATGAATATGGCAAGGACTTTTCTCATCTCAAATGTTATTTTATCCAACTATTTGTATTCGTATACAAATTTGATTAAATAATATACATATTTTACGCAAATGACTAATTAGTTGGATGAGTTTTTTTAATTTAACATGAATTCATGTTTCTTTATATAAAATAAATGTAACATCCCAAAATTCGGATGTTCAAAAATATGAAAATTTAAAAAAATTTCTTGCATTTTGCTGCATTCAAATTTCTTCTGAATATTTATTTGAAATCTTTGAGTTTTGTGACATGTAAATTAATATATTGAGAAATAATATCCAAATAAAAACAATAATGGTGTTAATAAAAGAAATGAAAAATCCAAGGATCTGCACACAAACTAAAATTCAAGTATTAGATAATGGATATAAAGTTTGAAATTCAATTTAACTAGGTAAAGAAAAGCAATGGCTAAAGGAATATTAAAAACACACATCTAAATAGTTGAACTAAGAATTCAAATTTTGAATATCATGCAAAACTTAAAATCAGTAAATCCTATGTAATTTAAAAATTAAAATTAAAAATCCAAATTTCAAAATTTTCTTATTTCTTTTTCCTCTCCTCTCCTCTAACTCACTCTCTCTCTTTCTCCCTCTCTCTTACATGTGGGCCCGTCCTTGTCTCTCCTTCCTCCTCCCTTCCGTTTCTTTCCTCTGCAGCCGGCCCCCTCCTTTCTCTTTCTTCTTCTCCCACCTCCTTGTTCTTTCTTCTTCTTCCGTCCTTCCATCGGCTCTCGTCGCTCCCGACCGGCCGGCCCTGCCTCCACTGTGCGTGCGTCACCGCGCCTGCCCCCACGTCGCCCGAATTGCTCCCGTCGCGTCCCTGCCTGGCCACCGGCGTCTCGGCGCTTGTGCCCACGGCGCCGCCCTCTTCGCTCCTACGCCGCATGCCCCTGTGCACGCGTCACCTTGCGCTAGTTGCATCCACGCCCATGGCCTGCCAAGCCTTACTCCTGTCGCCTCCATCACTCACTATGGCCCGCCCTCCTCCGCCTCTCTTTTCTTCCTCCCTCCTCTCTATTCTTCGGCGTTGACCAGTCAGCCCCGCCTTCCCTTGTGCGTACACGCCTGCTCAGGTCAACCACAACCATCTCCGTCAGCCACAACACCGCCCATGCCCTGTTGCGGTCAGTCCATCGCCGCCCACATCTTGTGCCAGTTGGCCATCCCCTGTCTTTTGCGCCACCCGCATGACCGTCACACGGAGCTCCCTGACGCCTGCCTCACTCAGAGCCTATAAAAACCATGTTAGGCTACCATCGTCTTCCTCGTACTCCACAGCTCTTTCCACCGTGAATAATTGCCCCCAAGTGCCCTGTGCTTGCCGGAGCGGCCTTTCTTCTTCACCGTCGGCCAATGGCAGCTCCATCATAGCCATTGCTTCTCCGGCGTCGCTCAGTCCAATTCTTCACTGTGTGAGCACCTCATTGATGCCCTGAGGCTTTCCCAAGCACTGGCTATGGTTTCCCTCTGCCCCAGCTTGCTGGCACCGTGAAGCTCCTCGCACCACCCATGGCCACCGCCGCTGGCTTGCTTCGACCGTCCCCCGACCAAACCTCCACCACTACTGAGTTCCCTGGTACCGCCTCCAGCTCATGCTCTCCTCCATTCTCCTCCCCGTCCTCTCCAATGCCGTCTCCACCATCGGCACCATTTCCGGCCAACCGAAGCCGCCACCGAGCCCTCTACACCTCACCTCGGCTCATGATGGCGCCTCCTATGTCTTGCTCATCTCTCCCTTGACCCATTTCATGGTTTCCATTCCCTCCCCGGCCACCGCTTGCCGCTGGCGAGCCCAGTGCCGAGCGCCACCTTTTTAATTTGTTCCCCCTTCCATTCACAAATGGGCAGCCGCCCAGTTGGTCAGTGGAGCGAATGGGTGAACGCTCAGGTCCAGGGTTTGATCCCATCCCCACACTATTTTTTATTTCTT